>VURO01023003.1:29376-44404 GCA_015108175.1 Pelvicachromis taeniatus
GAACACTCACCAGGCTGCAGGAGCCACAAGAAAGAGTTAATTCAAGAGGCTGAAATGAATTTAGTACATTTTTGTCAAATGCTTTGCTTTTAATTCTTTCAATGCTTCAATTTAAACTTATAATCCTTAAGATTTCGGTTCTAGTTGATTTAGCAACACCTGTGGTTTCCATGGTAACATCAAGTGCAGTATAACGGTACAATGAGTGAACAGATAACACAGATTAGAGCCTAACGTTTGCAGAGCAAACAAACTTGAGTTGTTTTAATAAAGAAGTCACCCACTGAAGCATTATCCTCATCATCATCATCATATTTATTTTTTAATCACATGTGACCATATCTGGATGACCGACGTGAGCGCTAGGAAACTTGGTCAGAAAGCGTACAAACAAAATAGCAGAATTTCAAACATCAGGACTGGAGCACAGCCCACACTAGTTAACTGTACGCCACATTATTTGTCATTAAGGCCATGAGTACTGTGGAGAGGACCAGTCTACAGGCTTAGCTGACAGTTAGCAGTTAGCACCAATCTGATGAGCAAACTCCGATATACCCATGACAATGTACACCACAGTAAAAGGGCATTATTATTTTTAATGTAGTGAATTAATAGTTTATATAATGATCAAATTAAAGAACTATTGATTTTGAAAGCCTAAACTCATCATCTTGAATGCTACTCCTTTTTCACTCAGCTATTAGGTCACTTGGCGCTGACAGGGCTCACTTAGATTAAAAATGAACAACCACAGAAAGATTAGACATTTCTCCCTGTTATTCTATTCTTCATCTTACTTTTAATGGATTCTTTTATTATTTGACCTGATTGTTGTTGATCTGCCTTGACATGCAACAGTATTTGTGATTAGGTGTTGTGTGAGTTTAACTGTGCGGATAAGCTGGGAAAAATTTGCAATATTGGGGGTCGATCAGAAAACAAAAAATATATATATATAATTTTGTCTTCTGTTATTTATAACTTTGAGCAAAAGGCGTTATTATTATTCCCTGTCTAATTCCCATCACCGCCAACCAACTGTCCCTCCCTGAGCCTGGTTCTCTTGGTGGTTTCATCCATCCATCCATCCATGGATGGATGGATGGATGGATGGATGGATGGATTAATTTAAAAGGTTTTTTTTCCCTTACCACTATTACCAAGCACTTACTCTCAGGAGGTGGCCTGATTACTGGTGATGTCTCTGTATTATTGTAGGGTCTTTACCTTACTATAAAAAAGGGTCTTAAGGCATATGTTGCTGTGATTTGGCGTCATATAAATAAAACTGAATTGAATGTTTAATTAGGAACATAAAAAATTAACATATTAATGTATAAAATATAAAGCACAAGGTTTACAGGCCCAAACAAACTGTTAAACTGCAGCTTTGCTTCTGTGCTCCTTATTTGTAAACTCCATCTATACCCCAGTTGTGGAAAACACTGTGCAGCAAAGTTCAGTTTACTGCTCCCTATCAGCTTTTATTTCATCATTATAACAATTTTCAGTTATGATTTCAGTGATGTTTATTATTGTAACTACAAAAAAAAGGTTTGTATAGATGTCACTCATGATTATTTTATCAGTATCATCATCTAATTAATGGCATACACATGGTGATGTGTTCACCAGCTGGGATCATCTGTTTGGATCACTGAAACCTTTCTGGAGGATATATGTGTGCATGTGTGTGTGTGCGTGTAAATGCATGGATGTTGCCTTTGGACTTGATGAAGGTCAACAGGATCAAAAGTGTAAGTGAATAAATGTAAAGCGAAGCAGTGTGTAGGAGGTTCATTCAGCTGTCATCCAATATTTCGTCATACTGCACAGCGCTCCCTACCCGTCCCTCAAACTCACCATATCCCAATAATAATGCAGATTTCAAGCCTTGATGCAGTTTAAAGAGGTGAGTTACGTAAAGAAAAAAATAATCCTTCCCTCTATAGTTGCTACGAAGTTGGGAAATGAAGTACGCCTTTACCGTCAGTTATGTCTACACTCAGACGGGGCTTTCCTGCACAACAGAATGTTTGGTGCTCTCCAGACAGAGCAAACGGAAAATCAGCAGCACTGTGCAGCAGCAGTTTCTGGCATTTTTCTATATTTGCTTCATTTTTCAGCCTCAGAGGCTGCTGCATGTACACAACCAGTAATCTTGATCGGTTGAACCATATTTCACCAATCTCGCACTTTGTGTGGCCGCTTCACGGTACAGCGTTGGCTTCTAATGCGTTTCATGTTTTTAATGTGAAGCAGGTAGTTTTAGCAGTGTCAGTAGAAGAAGTAGAGAAGAAAAGCGTTCCAATTAAAACTGCAAACAACTTATATTTTTCTGATTTTATTTAAAGCGCTGACATTTTAATGCATTACCACTTTGCACCTGCTTTACTGGAGCTTTTCCCCCTCGGTATTCACCCTAAATGAATATTAAAAATAAAGCGATATTAAACGACTCACCTTCAGACACTAAGTGGAAACAGTTATCTGTTTTCGGAAAGATGGTTGGCCAAAGGCATTTTCAGACTGTGGAGGTGGAGTGTGGTGGGGTAGCGTCTTTTTGAGGCAGCAGAAAGGTTTTCACTCTGACACACATCCCATTTGTTATGACATGTAGAGGCACATCTAAAAGCAAACTCCTAAGAGGTTGCTGAGGGCGACCTCAGTAAAATGCAAATGAATTCCACCAGAGTATCTTAGACAATGCACAAAGCTGTCTAAACTGGAAGCCTATTAATCCATTAAGTTGTGATGCTCAGTTGTGTTCTGAAGAATTAGAAGCAGCTCCACAAGAGCACGCAGCGTGAACCCAAACTTTTTCTGACCCAATTACCTTAGCCGATCTGTTCTGACTCCTCTGGACTGCACTGTTACTGGAGCTACACGGCCATTTGTATCTCCTCCAAGATTCCTCATGAACTTTTCATGTGAGGTGTCTTATAAATTATGGGGGCTCTTCCAGCTGACATTATGCGGGGAAAAAAACCCGGCAAAGCCTGCCTTTTCTTCTCTGGCTCTTATCATAAAACAAAGGCGAGCTCAAACCAGGAGGAAAGGCTTTCCTGACAGCTCAGAGTCCTGTGTGGAGTACAGTATGCCCATATGAATCTCTCTGCTAATTTCCAATGACTGTCTCCGCACCATCTGATAATAACATTTATGCCACTGCTCAAAAACCTCTGTGGAAACTCGCTCTGTATAAATATTGATTGGATATTAAAATTTCACCTTTTTCTTAATTCTATACAGTGGAAACACTGAAAGTCTGCGATCACAGGGAGGAATTCTCCACTTGTCATTCTGGTGTTAAAGCAGAAATAAAAACAGATTCTCTGCGGCAGAAGGAACTACACTGCATAAGTATCATCATCACTAATTGTAAATAATGCAGAGCATCTCATCCTTTCAATTATTCAGCTTTATGTCCTGGTTTTGGTTGACAGAAATGTAGTGATGACAAAATATTGTAAGTTCCTCTGATGCACAAATGCCAAGGCATCTGTACTGCAAGCTGAGTAGCTGTGTCTTATTAGATTTCCACAAACACAGTACACCTACGCACAACCTAAGTGGATTAAATATGACGGATGATGACATTTGGAGAAAAGGCTCTTTCAGATTACTCAAATCTAATCTGGAACTCTAAATCAGGACTAATCAGTTGCTTTTCAAAGAAGCTTCAATCATAGGGGGAATTTCTGGCTTGCAAACTGGGTTTCTCGCAAGAAAAAGCGTTCTTTTATGGTGCATCATTTTCAGGTTTTTTTTACGGCTTGAGGAGCGTTTGCATTTGGGAACGGCTGCTTTTTTAAATGTCGCCGCAGAAAGTCTTCAAAGACTTGTCCGGTGTAATTGCTGGACTGCAGAAGGAGCGCGTAATGATGGTGTGCAACTACAAATGATGCTCCACTGAGTCTAATGAAAAGTTTCCTCGTGACATCACAGAGCCAGAGTGTAATGTTAATTCAATTCAATTAACCCCCTCTGGACCAATGAAAACTCACTATGGCTGTTTCAGATTAGAAGCTCATCAAAGACATTAGTGACACCAATAAAACTTTGTTATAGGAAGACAATGATCCAGTCCAGTAGCGCGCTAGAGATCGCAGCCCCACGTTGATTAATCTTGTTAATTACTAGCCTTAGGGTTTCAACAACTGTTAGCCCTCTTTCCCCCAATATCCCCGACAAAAAAGAAGAGGCCTATGTGTCATTAGATCCTTTGTAATTACAAAAGTCTTGCGCTCTGGGACTAATTCTCCCTCAGCTCTGGATATGCAGGAGGAAACATGCCGGACCGGCGATGATTCTAACATCACTGCGCTGAGTGTATGTACATTATTCAGCGGGGGAGGAAGACAGCTCTGTGGATTTCCAGAGGAGCATCTGCCTGCGCTTGAACTCCCTCCTAATGAGTCCCAGCAGTCGCCTCAGTCTCCGGCTCCTGCCCTAACCCTCTTCCCATCTCTCATCGCTGTCGCCACATTTAACCACAAGATGACCCTCCCTCCCCCTCTTCCGCACCCGTAACAGCCATACGCTGTCAGCTGGGGATGCACATGCTATCACCGACTTGCTCTGGCTACCTCAGCTCACATATGACCCATTTCTCAACTCCCCATGTCCTTGCATTACCAGGCTTCAGTCAGTCAACCTCAGAGCTGGCAAACTGGGGTGACTGCATGCATGGTATAGCAGTACATAGGGTTCATGCCCAGGCTGCAGCACATACACCCAAAAATTAGGCCATTCCTCAGTAAAGCGACTATACTTTGTTTAAGCCAGCAGATCTGTTTGACCTATGTCTAATGCGAACCAATTAAGGTCTTTACATGAGTGCGCACCAACGTGAAGCCGAATATCCCTTAATACCAGTTAAATACAAGTCCCTGTAGCTATAATACACCTACACATGGTACCATGGTGTGCTGTGTGATTATGTGCTGATATAAAACCTGCTGCAGAGTCCCACTGAATGTATTGAATGAGGTATCTAATGGGCATGGGAACTAATTCCAGGGCAAAGGGGATTAAAGGCTAGAGAAAAGAGAGCAGCAGAGGGATGGCACTCGCTGGCAGCTGTGGGTGCAGAGGGCGGAAAAATAGAAATCAAATAAAAATGCACAGAATCCTTGCCTTCTGAATCCTATTTTGCAAAATAGCATTAAAACTGGCATTTTGTTTAATCCTGGCAGTTATATATATATATATTTTTC
This sequence comes from Pelvicachromis taeniatus, assembly GCA_015108175.1. NCBI lineage: Eukaryota > Metazoa > Chordata > Actinopteri > Cichliformes > Cichlidae > Pelvicachromis > Pelvicachromis taeniatus. The sequence continues at coordinate 34,599 of VURO01023003.1, forward strand.
ACAATTATAGCAAAATTAAATATCAAGTGCTACACAGGAGGGAAATGGGAAATGCTGTGAAAAATGGACACTCAACCAAGATATAGAGATATATTAAAATCTCTCTCCTTCATCTGTCCAACACCTTCACTGTGTGCCTCGTTCTCATTACACCTTGAGCCAGAGTTGTGCTTTCGCCTTTGATCAAACTGATATAGTTCTGAGACTCTACCTTGAGGACTTCTTCCCAGACAAGAACAGGCAGTGCTGTTTCTACACCATGAAAATTAATGGATAAGAGGAACAAGAATGCAGGGTAGCTTTGCACTGCGTTCAATGCTTGAGCCATTACCTGTAGGTAATGACCTGCCGAGGAAGTCCTGCAGGAATTACATATCTTTCTATATTCCTTTTTCCTCTTTGTATTTGCAACACGAATATTTACTCTGAAATAATGTGACAAATAGTCAGTGGTTGATAACCTACAGTCACATCTTTTGGTGGCCTTTCTTGTAATTCTGTTCCAACATTTTTCTCCATGCATTTAATCATTGTGCCCCTAATGCCAAATTAATTGGAGACTGGCTGGCAACCTATGGTTACTAGGAAAAAATGTATACTCCCCAACCAGTTACTGGTTTACTGGCTGTCACTGGGTCAAATTGGTCACAAAGAGGGTGCTGTACCAAAAACACTCTTGTGATTGATTTGGTCTCTAGCAGATTGCTATTGTAGCTAATAGTTTGATTGGAAGACACCAACCTGTCCGCAAACACTCGCCAACTAACCAAAGAGTGCTAATAAAACTGTGAAAAGTGCAGCAAAGTTAAAAGAAAATCAAAAGGTACCACTTTCGCTCTGAAGGTGAACTTTGCCCATTTCTGATCTGCATTGCAGTTTTCAGTAGCTCTTAGCGAGCATACTGGTTACAGGGGCAATCCACTAGTGATCAAAGCTATTGTGAGGAAATTTTTTGATGCAACCTCTCTTTGCGACCACTCACAAGCAAGTGGTTGCTGGGGATTATTTCCTAGCAACTGATGACAACTGTTCTCTAGGCCTGTGTAACTGGAGTCTAAGAAAGGAGAAGGTTTTTATATTTCTCTTGAATTAGCCAATAATTTAAAGTGTTTCCCCAGTTGTGCAAATAAAACCTGTAGTTCATGCATGAAGTACAGGTTTTATTTACACAACTGTCAGATCATTTCTGTGTGTTTTACTTTCTTTTTTAATGCCAGCATTAAGAGCTGTTGTTGCAATAGCTCAGGTGGTTTTCTTGATGCCTTTATGTGTTCAACAAATCAGTATTGTGAAGATGAGTGATGGAGAGGCAATGGAGAAAGCCTCAACAACACAACTTGACCAAGGGAAAAGCCTTTACAATCCCAGTGCATATATAAGATTATATATCCGCTGGGAACCGATTACACTAAGAGATCCAGGTGGGAATGAGACACAAGTGGAAGTTATCAAAAATTAAACCAATGAAGGAGGGGCAAACGAAAAGGGAACAAGCAGGAAATAAAACTAGGGTAAGAGAGATGAGAAAATAACCTTCAAGGCAAAATAGGAAACGAGACAAACAACGAGACGTGAAGTTTAACAAAATAGCCGAGACAGGGGAACACAGCAGGCAGAAGAAACTCAAACAGACACAAAAACAGCCACTCTACCAAGAGAACAAAGACTGGAAAACCCCAATGGTGAGTAGTTCCTGCAGTTCAGACACAAAATGTACAACAGTTACTACCAACCACCAAACCTGATACCAAAACTAACTTATGTAACATAAAGATGAATCTAGGAACTGTAAATTCAGTTTTTTTTAACCCACAATCCCACATTTTGTTAGTCAGTAATCAAACCCGACAGCAGACGCTCAGTCTGAGATTCTTTGCTTTTTTAAAAGTATCTAAGGAGCCTATTTGGTTCTTCTTTTAGTTTCACAAAATGTCACAGTGAAAATGACAGAGTGAGTGCTCCTAATGAGATCACACTGCCTGCACTAGTGTTTGCAGAACTGCTTTTGAAATCCTTCAAAAAGAATGCTGTTTATCTGCAAAGCTCTTCCCAGTAATACTTACACGTGACCCAAACAGTGAGTAATGAGCTAATTTTAAACACTTTTCTACTAGCACCTATGACTGTTGTCATGTCAGCGACACTTACTGCTGAGATTCCAGATCCAATTACAGCAAAAATTACTATTTAGATTTGTTCAAGCAGCAAAGTGGGACTGAGGGAGAACATTAAATCACCCCGAGCGCTATGCAGAGCAAATATGTCACTACCATATATGAAAACACAACAGGGACAAGGCAAATGATCCTGTCACCACGTCTGGTAATAGGAACAGGAACAGGAGGAAGGGGCCGAGGGAGAAATCAATTAAGAAACACTGTGATATTATAAAGGCGAAAGTATCCAACTGTCTTCATGAATGTTAAGACGTATACAATATGTACGTTTTTGTATTCAACCTCAAAATGTTTCCCAAGATTTTTGTGCAGCAGACAGTAAAAGGTCTAAGGTGCCAAATTAATAAATAAGATAATCCGGTGCTCTGTCAATATGAAAATAAGGATGCTGGTTCTATTCATGAGTTCCACTTGTCTGTAGCTCTGTGGTTGGTTAGTTAAACATGACATGAAGCATGCTCATGCACAGCAGCATGCAGGTTGTTGCTGTATGCTTAAAGTGTGATAACCTGACAAATGCAGGTTATTACATTAACCTCTTTTCTAAAATGAAAATATGAATACAGTTCAATGCTGGTTGGATTTGGTGTTACACAAACTTTTAGGGAATATTTTTAGATTGTAAATACGTTTTTAAATGGTTGACTCAAGCCGTAATATTCTATTTTTGTTTTTTAAGTCACTTGCATTTCACACGTGTATATTTGCACATTTGCCAATGCATATTTGTATCTTCAGCTTTTCTGACTTTTGTTTCGGCAGTTGTTTTAGTTCGTCTCACGTTCATATAGGAAAATGTAGAAACCTTGGATTCCAGTGGTCATAAAAACTGTGTACACAGCAGATAAAGTGTAAAAAAAAATACTGGCAGTGAGAATTAAACGCACCCTAACTGTCCATATCAATTACCTCACATACAACTTGCTCTGACTCCACTTATTGCTGAATGAAGAGCTGTTTGACAGCTCGAGCTAAGCTTTTTGTCCGTTGCAGCGTGAAGAAGGGCTGGATCACCATCTACATCCTCCTTTCTGGCAGTATTAGGGATAATAATTTCAAAAATGACCACCAGGTTGCAGTCAATAAGACCATAAACTCATTAGTAAAGTGCTTACTGAGGTTGGAGATCAAAGAAACCAAATGGTTATTTTCTCATAGACTTCAATATAGTCACACTTCTTTCTACAACCGAAGAAGTCGTCCCCTGCTCACCGTTAAAATGAATGCAGGTTAAAGGCACTTATACATTAGCAAAAGCTGCATCTATGTTTAACTTAGCAAAAGCATGTTGCTAATCGGGTGTGGGTGAAATGAGATTTAGCATCTTACCAAAATATTCCTCGGACGGAGGATTGTCCATGTCATACAGCATCTTCTTGGTCAGGCGTTCCAGCTCATCTTCAGGGTGGGCCACGGGAGCACTGCCCTGAAAACAGAGAAAGGAACACACAGTGGCTGTGACTCAGAGAAAGCTCAAAGAAATAATGAACATTTACATCACTCTGAAGAAGCTTATCTGTGATCTGTTCAGCTTTAAAAAGAAAGAAAGGGTATAGCAGATGGACATAAGTGACGCAAGTCTAGCTTCACGTTAAAGCTTCACAAAAACCTGACTAAAAAAAAGATGAAGCACGCCCTCAAGGTCAACCAAAACACTTTCACCATAATTAACATGCAGCCGATGGTCCTGGGTCTGCCTTTCCCCTCTGAGATATCTGACCCTGGCTCAGGCCCCGGTGGTGTGCAGCCCAGAGGGTTGAGCATTTCCTTCTGTGCAACACAAGTATGTGGAAAAAACTGTGACCCTGACTAATCCCTGTGTTTGGAAAATAATGATAGCAGAAGGAACAGAAGGGGAAAACATTAGAAGATAGCTGCTTTTTAAGTCTCGTACATTTGGGCGATAGGTCGGGAGATACTTATTTAATCATCCTCTGAGCACAAAAAGATTTCAGGTGCGAGCTGTGCCGGGGTCTAATCTGTGAAAGAGTGTGAAAGGATGACATAACTCTATGAAGATGCCACTTCTTCTTCTTCCTTGTGAGCCTGCCCTCCTTCTTATCATGCAGCATCTGACATCTGCCTGCTGTGTCTCTGTATGGAGCTGACGTGTTGTGCCTGACATTTTCTGCCAATCATCCTCAGAATTCGAGAATCCCCCTCCTCCCCTCCAGCTTCGGCTCATGGTGCAATCCCGTCACAGGTGCGTGTGTGTCCTTTTAGACACCCCAGAGGCTTGAACTCGACTCTCTTCGTGCTGCGTGGCAGAGCTTTTTCAGAAAATCAGCGACACTCGGATGACCTTCCTTAGATCTGCGGCCGGCTGAATCTTTACTGAAGATTTGATTTTCAATATTGTAACATGGGCAAAGATCTGAGCTGACCTTTGAGTTGCTCCTAATTGTGGCATCTGGGAGCTGAATGGGTGTGAACTAAGCGTTCGGTTCCTTGCTAATTTATTCACGGTTTACTCGGTCACATGAAGGAATCAAACTGGTCAATAGAAGATTTAGAGAAAACATATTTTTGTATTCAGAATGAAAGTGTAATTACAGATCCAGTCACCCAGCCCTTCTGGTGTTATCGACTCCGTCTGTGCGCATTTTACCCTCAGGTGAACACACGACTATATTGCACCCTCTGTAATTCATTCATTCCCCCCAATTCAGCACTCAAGTCGCTGCGATTCCTCAAAATATTTGTTTTTAACACTGTTTTTGTCAAAGTGTCAAGAAGGATTAAGAAAGCTTTGTATAGATGTTTTTTTGTTTCTAAAACGTCGCTGGTGACCTGAGGCGTGTAATAACTTAAGTTCTTTGAATAACAGCATGCTGTAATCGCTTGTAATCTCCAGTTTGACTTCATGATGGAAGGCCCGTCTCACGGTTATCAAGCCTAAACTCAGACTGTTGGGCCTTTTGTCTCGGTAAAAAAAAAAAAAAAAAAGGTGAGTGTAACGCACAGCAGCATTTTCTTAACAGCAGCTCTGCAAATGAAGACGGCCTGCTCGAGCTCACTGATGAGTAGGCATTCGTGAAAATGATCATTTAAAAAAATTACAACACAATTAAGAGCGCCTCATGTGGTAAATTAGCAGTCCTGTTAGAAGTTAGCATCCAGCTGCTTGGACTGTGGCTGAAGACAAAGGAAGCCACCATGACTTCCAAAAGTTTAATTTGCTCTGAATCGGAAGAAGAGCTCTGGTGGACTCCAGAGCGAGCCACAATTTGCACAGTAACCAAGCTGAAGTAACTAAAAGCACGTTACCGTGATTCATGATTACAGTTCTGACAGGCCATTTACGTTCCCACGGCGAGAAAATAATGGCACTGTCAAAGCTGCTGGCATGCTTCAGTCACGCACAAGGTGTCCTTTGGCAGCAGCGTGTGGCACAATATTGAGACTACACTGTCACTCCCAGTGTCACTTTTAAAACATGCAGGATTACTGTTGTGAATGTGGAAACGTTTCCTAATCCTAAAATGAAACAAATCTCTAAAAATGAAACAAATGAGTCAGAAAAAAGGGAGACGGTGTGCATCAGCCTCCCGGGTGAGAAACCTGCAGCCAAATGCGGACTTCACTGGTCTCTGTCACAGGACCGTGGGTCCTCTGCAGCCAGCACACGTCAGCCACAGACAATAAATAAACGACAACAGAGAGCTTGTTGGTGAAATCTCACAATCGCTTGGGGATGAGATCACCGTGACTGCTATGTAAACAACAAAGTGAAATTTCAGCTCGTGTCAAATACAAATATGATTTCTGGCCCACAGGCCACGGTTTGACTACCACTGCAGTACGGGAAAGCTTTCAGGGATCAGATTACAAACATGAATAAGCTATAAGTAAATAAATAAAGACCTGAGCTACACAAACATATAACTTTGCTTACATGCTACTAATTATTTGACACACACTTTCTGTAAGAGGTACGTAACAAACTTCCAGCGTATAAACACCGACTCGTGCATTTCAGGATAAATTTTCATGAATATGACTCACCGTGTGCGTCAGTCAGAGTTACGGGAACACATATACAACTGTGTAATTTCAACAGTACATTAAAGGCTGTATTAGAAATGTGCAGTGTATCTGAAAAGAGTCAGCTGTGTGGTACGTTTATTTACAGGGATGGTGAGAAACGCTGAGCTCTGCGTACTGTCCACGATGTATCAGCGAGCGTCAAAACTTTATGATGCATGACTTTGCCTGGCCTGGCTCAGGATGCAGCCAGCTCATAATGGAAGCCCAAACAGCAGGCCTCATTAACTCTGAGGGATCGACACGTTCGACGTGCAAATCTTTCTTCTCTCTAGAGAGCAGCTGGGTCTGAGCTCTTGGATTCCTTGGGACCCTGTGCCTCCTCAGCTGCTCAGCCGTCATCGGCCACATCACATGATGGAGGATTAGGAGGAGAAGAAAGGGAACGATCCTCAGCGGCTGGGTATTCCTCGTTGTTACCTTAAATCCCATTTCTTTTCTTTTTTTTATATATATAATACAAAATGGTCAAAGGTGGCACACAACAACTCGCACAATAGAAAACAAAATCAATCGTATACCTGAAAGAAGTCCCCCTGTTGTCAACCCTCTGCTCATTATGCCGGTGTTGTTAGCTTGAGACAGTGAAGTAGACGATTTAACACTGTTAATCTTAGCTCTACATCAAAAGCACATTGGAGAGGGAACGAAATGCTGCTATTACCAGAAACAGACTTTTGAGTTTAAGCTTCATTTATATCTTATCCACTCTTTGACACCCCGCAGCAATGCACTGCCAGAGAGTTTAAAGCACCTTGTTAGGGAGTCTTTTGTGACAGCACAGAATAATTTTTCACTTGAATAAGAGAAAGAAATTGCTTCCCTGCATGCTTTATGATTGAGTCGCAGTTCCTGTTCAGCCTTTCAGATGCAACAATAGAAACCATACAGCAGCTATACGTGCTGCAGACGTGAATTTTTCAGTTATGTCTGGCTCAATTCAGTAAATTGTTTGCCTACGCCCTCAGGACACTCTGTCGCAGTTTCATTGAAGTTGGTGCTTAAATTTAGTTGCAACCTGGCTTAACAGCTGCACCCTTCGCACAATGTTTTGGACGGACAGGCTCGCAGGTTCACTCGTTACACCCCTGAAAGATATCCTGATGGATCATCAAATGCTTTCCACTTGAAAAATGATTTTGTTAAATGCCAGAACACATAAAATCACAGACAACAATAGCATCTATAAGTGACCGCCGTTGCGTGCTAGCTGATATGGCGCGACAGAGTCTGGGAGCTGATCACTGCCCGACTGCCACATCTATGAATAAAGCTGTGTGCACCACCCACTGTGGAATTGGCATTGTGTCAGACCCGATTAGGTGATGAGTGGAGTGTGTTGGGTGGGTTGAGAGGGGGGGGGGGCTCAGTACATGCTCTCACCTGATGCCCTGACAGCGCTGTGTCCCGCTAAGAACTAAACCTCAGGCTCTGTCTTTCCTGCTTCCACTGCAGTGACAGAGAGTGAACAGGAGAGACAACTGTTCTCAGGGCGTCACATCTACACCTTTGTTAGAGGAGGTGCAACAAAGGAGTCCAAACAGGAAGCTGGAAGTACACACACAGCATCACTGAGGGGTAATGCACAGATCTGTAGGATGAAACCACGTAGAGCACATCGGCTCTGTTACAGTAGAGATCCAAAGTTTTTAAATTTGTTGTAACGAGACAAGAACTTCTTACATTTTACACCAGATTTTTTTGATACGATAAAAAATGATAAAATTCCTTCAAAGATAGCAGTGCGAGAGACCAGGTGTAATAATGTTGAATAAGTTGGACATCAGACAGCATGTTCACTATGACACTAAATTACAGAATTTGTTTTAAAAGTGGATAAACACTATGTGCCAGTAATCCCTGTGAGCCAGAAGCCCAGGCTCAGTTTCTTCTTCTCTTGGCGGCTCTCTTTGATGTCACCACAGTGGATCATCTGCCCTTCATCTCATCCCTATTAGATCCAGGCAGGATGGAGCATGCCTCATCCTCTTCTGTCACACCAATACTATTTCACTACATCCACGAACATCCTCTGAGGGCTTCCTCTTTTCCTCCTGCCTGGCAGCTCCATCTTCATCATCCTTTGTCCAATATATCCACAATCCCTCCTCTGCACATGTGCAAACCATCTCAGCCTCACCTCTTTAACTTCTAACTTTGTCTCCAAACCGTCCAACCTGAGCTGTCCCTCTGATGAACTCATGTATAATTTTGTCCAAACTAGTCACGCCTATGAAAACCATCTTCAGCTTAATGTCTCACTACCATTTTGTAAACCACCCCTTTAACGTTTGGTGCTAATCTTCTGTCACAAATCACCCGGCACTCATCTCCGCCCGCTCCACCCTGTCTGTGCTCTCTTCTTCACCTCTCTTGTGCACTGTCCTTTGCTTTGGATGGTTGACCACAGGTATTTAAACTCACCTACCTTCCCTTTCTCTACTCTTTGAGTCTTCACCCTCTCATTCACACACATGTATTCTGTCTTACTTCCACTGACTTTCATCCTCTTCTCTCAAGGGCATACCTCCACCTCTCCAGTCTGTCTTCCAGTTGCTCCCTACTACTCACAGTGTCAGATCAGTGTCATCTGCAAACACCTAAACACATACTGTTCCCCCCAACTCTTTTAATGAGAAAGCGGCTATTCCTAATATGGCCTCCACAGGTAAGTAGTTCTACCTGACCAAGCAAATATGGCCCATCAGGATCTACAAATACACAAAACTGTACTTTCCTCTCTATAAAAACAACACATGCACAGCAGCTATGGCACCATTACACTTTAGACTTCTTTACCCAAAAAGTGAGCATAATTCAAATGTCAGCTCAACTTTTGAGGAATTGTGAGTTGTATCTTCATATTCAGGTCATTCCTTTTTTTCTTCTTCTCCCCCTTCTTGTTTTGCATAGTCCAAAAGGAGCATGCAAACACAATGACACTGAGAGCCGCTGCATAAACAGCACAAGCCACTGAGCTGAAAGTGATAACCAGAAGGGGGAAAAGTACAAGCGTAAGTATAAAAAGAGCCCGATGGAAAGGAACACTAATCCGTGTCTCCATCAGCTGCATGTTTCTTCTCATCTACTTCCTGTAAATGCAGCATTGCACCTTAAACCAAGCGCAATTGTCTTGCCTTTAACAATAGCTGAACACTTCCTGCACGATCAGCACAAACTGAAGAAAGACATAATCACTCACAGACACATTTATCCACAGATTAAATGATGATGGACTTCACAATGCAGAAATACTCTTTAGTGTCAATGGAGCTGCAGCTTTAAGTCAGAGCAGCTTTAGTCAGCTCACAAAAATGTGACACCCTGGCTTTTTGTCTCTCTCAGTCACAGCTGTATTACGTGAAATGGACATTGAGCCTTTGGAAGGGAAATGGCTTATTAAAATAATAGTAATAATAACCACAACAACAGCAAATGGACCACTGCATTAGTGAAGGTTCACAAGTGGATTCAATTTTCTTATTGGATTGGAAAAATCTAAAAATATGCATTTGTTGCCGCAACACTAAACGAGTGATTACAGCAGCTTAGGCGACTCCGTTTCACCAGAACAATGAAAGGATT
>VURO01023003.1:47048-100519 GCA_015108175.1 Pelvicachromis taeniatus
GGACAGCATTATGCTAGGTTGGGGTTTTTTTTTTTTTTTCCAGTGGTGGGAGATAATGGAGCTCACGAAGAAAACTTGCATAAACATGAAAACAAGATGCAAAGTCAAACAGAAAAGCCGGACTCACATTCAAACCCAGCTCTCAGAGCTACACCAAGGCCCAGAACAAAACAGGAAAGGATTATTTTAAACTGTGAATCATGCAAAGCTGCTCTAGTAGCTACATACAGAGTACAAAATATGCCCCGCCTTTAAACTTGGCTATTAAGTGAAAGGTTTGGCGTCAAGAAATGCATTTCTAAATGTATCATTACAGAAATTATATTCAGCATTTCACTCACTTCTGATTCCAGTTGGTCACAAAGATAAGAAAAGACAGCAAATTAATATTGTCATTATAGCAATTAGTCTGTATTTAACAACGCATCAAATAGTTGAACCCCAGATTTCACTCTTGTGTTTTCATTGGGTTTCCTATCATTAGCATCTTAAAATAATAACCAATCTTCAATCAGCTGACTCCTGAGCCGATACTCAGTTTTTGTCTCTTTTCTTCCTCCAAAACATTTTCTTAAAATTTGGAATCTCTTGCAGCTTCTTATTATTTCTGATTGCGCTGTTGCAGTCTCCTGCTTCCTGCCTTCTGTCTCCTCACGTCTTCATTTCCTCTCTTGACATTTAAAAAGCCTCAGTTTTAAAAATCTCTCACGCACAGAGCACTACAGTAATGTGGCGTGGACACAGGTCATGAGCTCTGAAGGCGCCTTTAAAAACAACTTAAAATCAAACTTTGAAAACACTGTAAAAACATCTTCAGGCCCACTTAGGGGCTCGTAACTTCCTACTCTCTGGTCTTTTCGCCTGACAGGGTAATATTTTCAATTAAGAAAGTCTTTCCACAGCCTTTTAGGTTCAGAACGAAGGGTGCGCTTGCTTTGGGAAGAGTGGGTGGTTTGTTGTTGACGGGGGGCTGTGTGAACTCTATTTTAGAATTTGAGAAGTGGCTAAATGCCACCAAAACCCCACACAGTAACACAACACACTACGTTTAAAGCTGTGGTAAAATCTCAGTACTGCAGGATATGGCTGCACCTCTTCAATCCAGTCCAGCGACGACAGCAGGTTGAAAACAAGAAAATAAACTGCTCAGAGATTTTGGATTGCCGGAGCTCACTGAACTGCAATGACAGGTATCGATCCGGCCAGTTATTTACCAGCCAAGCCATTCGTCTGAGAGGGGGCATGAAGAGAACACAGTGGCAGGGGCTATTATTTATGAGCAGTTATGTGACAAACACTTCTGATCTACGAGGGGTTACGACTGGCTGAAGGTAGCGGCCAATCAACAACTAACAAAAAAAAAGAACCTGAAAGCGACTACAACAATATTTAAGTGACACCAATGAGCTCATCTATAAAATGAGTATCATGAATCAAATAATCATTTGAAGGTTTTCTGGAACATTCAGGTTGCAGCTCTGTAAACAGAAGCTTTGCAAAAGTCATCTTTTTTTTTTCCATATAAAGACTCAGAGCTGCACAGCTCTTTAGTGGAGTTGCCTGGAAATTCGAATCTGGTAGTTCATTGGAATTCACACATACAATTGAATGAAGCCTTCCAGGAAAAAAGAAATACCAGTGGAAAGCTGCATTACATAGATTTATAGATTTTCTTAATTATTTATACGTCTTTCATAACCCAAATCTAGGCTTACAGCGGCCATACACTCACTTATACTTACAGCGATAATGACCAGGACACTTTGTTCATTTACTAATGCTATAAATTCGTATTTAACTGCAAGCAACCCAGCTATTTAGCAATTGGGTAGGGCCATTAATGACCCCATTATATTTTCCACAGGAATCCTATTTTAATGGTTGTGTCTGTTGTAAATCAGAGTTTGTATACGTGGAACATTTCAGATATCTTGCAAAGATACAGTCAAAATCAAGCCTTCGCTTACAGTCCTTCTCTAGGTTTGCAAGCTACAGTTGACTGTAAAACAACGTAGTGACTGGAAGTAGAAATTAAGATACAACCAAAGCCTATAGTGTTCAAAAATGTATACACATATACATTTTTGTATATGTACGTATGCACATAACCTTTGCAATTGTCCTTGCCACACCGATGGACCAATTCACCAGTTCAAGGAACTATGAAATAGAGTTACAGAAAAGATATTATTGGAAACTACTTACCAATTAGTAGATACTAAAGAACCATTTTAAGCATTATTTTAAACCTTTAGTGACCTGTTATAATTATAAGTTGTCCTCATAATTACTATCAAGGTGTAGTCATGCGTTAAAAACTTCCAGGATGTTGCTTTTTATTTTCCAGCAGGTGGTTTCGTGTACCATCAGGACAGCTGTAATTTTAGTGCATAATTAAAAGTCTTCACTACTTTGTCATTATTTTTATTTATTAGTCATCTGTAAAGGCATTCCCATTTGAAACAAAAGTCAGAAGTCCCATGCTTCAGCAGCCACTTTGAATTTGAACAGCGGTGGTAGTAAAACATCACTTAGGTAAACAGTATTCAATATTGTGTCATGCATTTATTCATAGCACAGCATCTCTATTAACCTTAATTGGCCCAGTTCCTCTATGTTGTCACACACCTGTTTTAAACCTGGAAGCAGTCACTGAGAGGAAGCTTTCGAATGTGTGGGCAAGAAAGTGAACCATAAGGAGATCTGCCATAAATCACTGACCTCAGATCAGGTCCAATCGACTGACCTTTACTCTGTGAAGCATTCGGTAACAAGATCCTGAGTGGACCACCGCTACACACTGTGCCATCCAGTAACACGTCGTAGGCACAGCAGTAATTACATACAGTAGCTTGTACCTCTGCAATGCTACGGGGAATACAGCTGATCCTTGTCGCACCGTCTGACCTGCATTAGGGGTGTAATGACTTCTGATGATACGCCAGACAAGAATGTGTGCTGCATAGTTACAAGGCACAAGTCAGTCAACTGATACGAGGCCAAAGATTTAATATTCTAAACGGACGCGAGCTTTAAGGGTGAGAGGATGGGAGTACCTCATGTGGCTTTTTTCTGCAGTATGTGATAAAGTCCTGCACAGCCTCCTATTTGAATGACTATAACAGTCTTTATTTTTAGATTTAGTTATTAAAATGGAGTAGGCTTTGCACTGCTGGAAATATCTGCTGTGTAAATGTTTATTTATGCCAGTTTCGTTACTCTTGCACTTTAAAGATTTATCTTACACACACTTACATTCCCTCCCAGCAACTTCCTGATATTTTTCAGAAAGCACAGAATACTTTTAAAACTTTAAATTGATGAAATGTCAGGCGCATCCCTAGTCGGTACCTGTTGCTGCTCTTAGTTTTTGTGTATATTGTGGTTATATTTACTGGTTTTTCCAAGGGCCTCCACCTTGACTGACCTGCTGCTGTGGGATTCGACACATGGAAGGACTCATTTCTTAAAAGAGCTCGCCACCAACCAATGAGCTCAAAGGTCGGAGCAAACATAGGTGATGTTTCCATATTTACATGGATGACTAGAAATGCAGTAAAATGCACAGATCATCATTATTGTGAAAGAGAGCAGAGCAACGTGGAATTTCCTGTCAGCTGTGGAGTACTGGTGTGGTTACCAAAGACTGTATGTAAAGGATGGCTGTAGTCATTGTGACATCACCCACTGGTTGTGAAGGTCCACAGTTACCATCAGTTACCAAGCAATGGGTTACTCAGGGTCAACTTGTCAATTGGAAGGTAACCACACCCTAATGTTTCAGTCGCACCATAGTTTAAACAGGATGGCAACTCTGTTGCAAATAGGAAAAAAATTGTATACTTGCCCATTAGTTGCACTGATTTGTTTTTTTTGCAAATAATTGAGGCAAACAACCCGTTACCTCTGGGCGACCACTTTTGACCACAAAGCAACTGCACAGGTTACCCAATGGCAGGCAATCTGACACCACACAGCTGTGGTCCAAGTTGGACTGACTGCAGTCACTCTCAGACTGAGTGGCACAAAGCAGATTTATAAAAGTAGACACATTGCTGACCCACTTCAATCGATCTGGATCAGTCTGCTCCAGAGACTGCAACTTGTCTGCGACGCATTTATTTCCAATAGGGTACACGGCTCATGTTACTGTGGTTACATGAAAGCAAGACTCCAAAGTACCTATATCATTTTGCAGTTAAACTGCTGCCCTGCAGCAACTACATCTCCATTTGTGCAGGAATCAAACCGTTTGGAACCATTTTAAAAGCAATGAGATCACAAGTTGCCGATCACGTGCCGCGGTGTTGAACCTCCACACCCTGCTTTATCCTGCTTGTTGACTCTAATAAAAACCACAATTTTCAACATAACAACCATTACGTTTAATACAATAAGGCCTGAAGTGTTTAATGAGGTCATGAGTCAGCCATAAAGTACAATGTTTATTTTGTTTTTCCTGGACTTCTGTTCAATTTAACTTTTTGCGTCCAGAGGATTCGGAAAGATAAGAAACCTTATGTAAATCTTGGCCGCTGTAATCTTTAAGTTGTGAGATTTTCAGCACAATTTCAACAAATTGAATTCAACTAACGTAAAAAAAAAAAAAAATCCTAAGAAAAACCAAATTACTGCTTGTTTCTTCCTTTACTAATAGCAGACATCAGGGTTTGGTTTGTTGAGATAAAATGCTGGTGGTGCTTATTCTCCACCCTGTGCCATTAAATCTCTTCAGCAGTGATAAATTTGAACTGAAACGTTGCCTCTGACAAAAAAAAAAGTGGAAAACATGATGGAAAGATGTTTTTTATGCACACAGAGACGTGATGTTTTCATCTGTCACAATATTTCGTCTCGCCAGTGGATTTAAAGACAGCTTCGGTCTGTTCTTATTTTACGCGTTTCTACACATTTGGCAAAGTGCAAGAACCACATTAACGTGCCAGCAAAGGCAAAGAAGATGATTTCTAGCAAGTAACCATTAATCCAAGTTTATCATTTTGAACTAATCTGCAAATTTCTACTGCAAATTTCTATTAAAGGCACGCTCTCTGTCGTCTTGGTGCCGTGAACACATAGGAGTAAGCAGCATTAACTGCTGGACTAAAGCTCACAATCTGCTATTAAAGAAAAGCAGAAAAAAAGGCTATTTTTGCTTTTATGTGTAATCTTACTTTCTTGAAGACATGGAAAAAAAAAAACAATTGAAAGGGCAAAGCAGCACACAGGTGTAATTGGAGTATTCATACTTAGATATGCGTGGGTGTGCTTTTTCAAAATCATAACTCATTTTGTTTTTAATTGTGCTGTCAAGACAATAAGACTGAGAAACTGCATGGAAAATGTTCTAATTATACTTTCAGATTCATTACCTGCACAAACGCACTCAGATTCACACATAAAGGCTTATTTCAGTGGCATAGTTCTTCTGAAAGCACCACTGTAAATTAATATAGCAGGAAAAAAAAAGAAGCCAGTTTTACAGAAATAGATATGATTGTGTCCTTAAGTATCGTGGCGTTTGAATAGAAAACACATAAATGTGTTGAGGTACAGAGCGAGAATTTAAGGCGCCTTTTTCTGATGTTAAGACTTTATGGTTAAATAAAAATAGAAGTCAGCTTTAAGGAATTCTAAGGAGTATTTATTTCATTCCCATGTAGCCGGAGGGAGATTCTGTAGACTGAAGAAAAACACATAAAAATATGTGGATGAGCTTTCTATGTAAAGGCTCCATGGAGCTGTGAAGGAAATGAAAAAAGACAAAAAGGACAGTGGATGAGTATATGTGACATGATCATTGACCTGACATAAAAAAAAAACAAAAAAAAACCAGCCATGTTTTTAATGAGGCTACCGCATAGATACTAAGCACGAGTTGTCAGTACAATAAGAAATATGGAGCCGTCTGCCTGTCAGGACATATTTGGTACAGAACACAGTGCAATTTGTTTCAAGGTGCATCTACATGCAGTGAAGATCACAGGGTTACAGATAACATGTCTTCATCTCATCGAAGCCTTTGGCTCTCACTTTGTAGTTACACATGGTGGTAACCCTGCACCAGGCAATGAATTCTCTCTGCAGCCGAGCTGGTAACCCGGCACTCAGTCTGCTGGCTTTTTTAAGATCTGCGCATGGTTCTTAAATTTAGGGCAGTTAGGGTCATCTCCTGAGGAGACGGCATCGCATGTGATGTAAACAAGCAAGTGTTAACACTCGATCGCCTTCCATGCATAAATATAATTACCTCTCACATGCAGCCCTGCCTCTGAGAACTGGGCTCCTGCACAACCAAAAAGCAATAACAAAGACGCTTTACAGGTAAGCTGCAGGTAGCCAGAGCTCATTTATTCTAGCATAACAAGGGAAGTTGTTAGCAATAAGCTTAATGAAATTCTTTGGTTATGGTAACAATCAGTTAACTGACACATTACAGTCATCTAACATAAAAGAAGCACACGTGACAGTTTTCATTGTTTTTAACATCCAGATTCACGTCACAAACAAGGTCTTGGTCTGCTATCACTTCCTTTTTTCTTGTAGCAGGAGCCAACAACACCACCGCAGACATGAACACGAGTAGCCCACATTGCTGGTTGTTTCGCACATTTTCTAAAATGCCCCCCGATGACAGTACCCAGGTAAGGAAATCCCACAAAGTTGATTCTGGTTTCATCTATATGCAGTTTTCAGTGATGTTCTTGAGTATGAGACTTCTTCAGTCTCATAAATGTATCAACATTGTGTTTGCAAAAGCAGAAATAAGAAGCAGACTGAAGTGATGCATTACTTAAATTCTGATCATGTTAAAGGTCTGCAAGATTTCCCTTTAAGATCTTTGTTTTTGTCTTAAGTATAAAACAAAAACAAAACAAAAAACAAGTCCCAGTTGTCATAACGGGACTTCCAGGGAGCAATTAGTTCCTAAAAATGATCCCTGCTGATGTCAGCACTTTCATTATTTACATTTCTCCTAAAAGTTGGGGCATTATTTGCCACGGTTGAATGAAAAATGTGGGATCTAACAATAACTTTTGACTTCTGGTCGTTTATTGTGGCCTACTAACTAAAAGGTGACTTTTTGTTTGAATGCTTTAAAGTTATTTACTTGTTCATACTTCTTATTTCACTGAACTTTTACACCTACTGTCTTTTGTCTAAAGCTCGTGATGAATCCTCTTTATTCCACCTCAGACAGAAGCTGTTTTATACTTTTCTCGATCTGCACAAAAGTTCAGAATCATTCTGCACTTTCCATTTTAATAGCTGTTTGATTAGCCTTGAAAGTATTTTTTTTTTTATTAGCCACTCTTTTAAAGACAGTAGTTATATTAAAATCTGGAATATTTAAATACAAAATGCATGAGATAATGTAATATCAAAAATTAATGTTTCCATGGCAATTGAATTGCTTAACTTGATCGACTTTCACCTGGATCCATTTAAAGGTGGGAATTTCTTTTCACTACGTTCTTACTACTTTTGGGAGATTAATGATTC
Organism: Pelvicachromis taeniatus; assembly: GCA_015108175.1. Taxonomy (NCBI): domain Eukaryota; kingdom Metazoa; phylum Chordata; class Actinopteri; order Cichliformes; family Cichlidae; genus Pelvicachromis; species Pelvicachromis taeniatus. The sequence goes on from VURO01023003.1 coordinate 54,552, forward strand.
GTATCTGATTGCAAAGTCAAAAAGGTTTCTCTGGACACGTCCTGATGGCGCCATATGCAAATGTTCTTGGGCAGGTCAAAAGTCAACGTGGCCAGAAGTGGAAGGCTGAAATACGTCAAGCTCTTTAAACATGTTTGACAGTTGAAACCATCATTGACCTTCGAGGGGGCTTTAACTGGCTGCAGGGACTGAGCAGTGCAAAATAATCCTCTCCTGTCAAACGTCACTCAAGCTTAGCGAAAACACAAGGCATCAGCCAGCTCAGCTTTGCTCCAACAGCTGGAAACACAGAGAGAATTGCGGAAAATGGTACGTTAACCGGCAGCCATAAAATCTGTTTGAGATCAAACACTAGTAGATTTAGGTAATTAAGAATCCTTGAAGTGTGTTAATGCGAGAAGCTCTTCTCACACCTTCACTTTACGGGTGAGTAAGGGTGCGCTGGAGGATTGGGCGTAGTGTAGCTGAGGTTGACACGGGGTGACGCCGGGGACAGAGAAGGCGAGCTAATCAGAACTAGTCTAGATCACAGAATTTCATCCAAGGATTTTCTCTTCGACTTCTGATGAAACTGACCTTCTATGAATACCCTCAATTATGCAAAATGATCTCTTTAATAAAGTCCTCAATCAAAGTCACAGACCCCCTACTGAGAAAGTCCCGGGTTGCATAAAATCACCATTAGCTCTCAGTGACTTCAGATGGCTTTTGATAATTACGACAAAAAATGTAAATAGTTCATTTTATATGACTGGGCTTTGGGTTATTTACACAACAGATTAAAAGACTCACTTACTTTAAGTCGATTTATGGCTGTTTGTGTAAGGTTATGAACATGTCACGACACTGGGTCAAGCAGAGAGATGATCATAAAGGCAAAGTTGACAGATTCTGCTTTCATTCTAATCTGCCTTTTATGATGTCCCTAAGTCTGCTTCGGCAGTCAAACTCTGCTATTCTGGACACAAGTGAAAAAACAAAATGATTAGATTAAAAGGTTTGGATGCACATGTTTTAGAAGAGGTTCGGCTCAGATTTGATCACTCATTTACAGCCCATTCATGGATACGGAGCATTAATGTCTCCTGATGTGTTTCGCAACATCCGAATACAGCAGGAGTGGTGGGGGTGAGGGGTGGCTCACAGCCCATTATCCTGCTGCAGAATATCCTTGGGAGAAAAAAGACAAATATATACATACAGAGCACAAGCTATATCTGTAAAATTAGTGATTCGCTTTTATCTGAAATCAAAGAGATGCTCGCAAATGTAATAAACGCCACCTTTTGTTTTTTTAATAATGCATCATACTGGGACCGCAGTGAGCTTTTCAAGCAAAATGTAGACTTTTGTTTTGAACAAATATAATTAGACTTATTTTTAAAATACTTGCTGCAATGCTGAATCTAATTTGTATTTAGTAAAGTACAGTCCTTGATGCGCTATTCCCAGAGGCTGGGAGGCCCAGTTTGTATTTTCAACCATCATAAAATCCTTGAATTAAAGAAAACTCAAGGGCCTTCCACTTTCCAGAGATTGTCGAAGGCTGGATATGCTGAGATTAGAATAGCTCGTCTCTGTGGCATAGATTCTATGGGACAACAGAGGGTTTTTATTCTTTTCAGTCATGTACACATCTATAAAAAGGTTTAGTACTGAATCCTTTGCCTTATGTTTTTTACTATATTGTCTGCTTGTTCCCTTTAAAATATTATTTATTCATTTCTGTCCATCCATCCATTGCTTTCTATTTATGCAAGCCAAGGCTGCGGGAGCCAATTCTAGGTGTTATTTGGGGAGAGTCTGTTGCACAGAGACAGGCGCTCATAGGCTCCCGTATTAAAATGCCTGATTTTAGAGCATCAACAAACCTTCAGATTCTGGTATAAAAATGGTTTCTGGTCTCTCTGGATAATATCTTCTCCAGTTAAGTTTTCACCTTAACTGGAGTCACTGAACTGGACCTCTCCACTCTTTCTGAGCTGTGGGAACCTTTTAAAGTATTTTTAACGGAGCTTTCTAAATGTTTATTGTACTAACACACAAGTCCATTTTTGGTCAATGAAATTCTAATTGTTTATTTTAATTTTACTAATTAGCCCATATCTGTGTTTCACCTGGAAATTTTATGGATGCAAGCCAAGCTAAAGTCGGATAATAACCTCTAATATGTGGCTACTTATTAGATGGTCGTTGCCAAAACACTAAAAGTGAGACTTCAAACTGCAGACCCAGAAACCAGCGGGTGTTATATTGGCTGCATCCACAATAGTACATACTGTACTACATCTATACACGAGTAGACCAGGAGATATATTGGTGCAGCGTCTGCATGGATGCAGATGCTATCAATCTGCATTTCTACCTTCACCTGTGGCCACAAGCTCTGGGTCATGACTGAAAGAATGAGATGTGGATGCAAAGTGGCTGAAATGAGTTTCCTCCGTCAGGTGTCTCCCTTAAAGATAGTGTGAAGAGCTTAGTCATTCATGACAGAGGCTCAGAGTAGAACTGCTACTCCTCCACATTGAAAGGAGCCAGTTGAGATGGTTCATGCGTCTAAGCAGTATGCTTAGATGAGTACCTCCTAGGTGAGGTGTTTTGACTATGTCCTGCTGGGAAGAGGGACAGAGCAGGCCCTAAAAACACTGGAAAGATTACCTCGGTCAGCTGGCTTGGGAACACTTTGATTGCCCCCCCCATCCCCGACAGGTAGGGAGTAGGTGGCCGGGAAGATCCGGGAATTGAACTGCTGCCCATGGATGGATGGTTGGACAGTTGGATGGATGGGATCAACCCATTAAACACCGAACTCACACAATAAAACAAACTAACCAACCGAGGCAGTGGTAGACAGACAACTCCTGTGTTTTGTGAGGTAAAACAGAGTTTTGGTCAGTGGAGTGTGGTGAAGTGTAACAACTTCAGTTCCCTGTGGAAAAGACCTGTCTGACGGCAGGTAAAGCAGTGAAAATGCTCCAAATAAGGCATACAAGTAAACCAACATTTATTTCTTGCCTACTGTCTTCTACTGCAAGTAACACACTGACTATGGATCTGAGAACCGGGATCTGAAGACCCCGCTAAACCAAATGATTTAGCCACTGAAATGGTCCTCATCATAAATATCAGAAAGAAATATGTAGAATAGTTTTACTGAGTTTTCTTTAAAAAACAAAAAAAAAGGGCAGCAGCTCCTATAAAAACAGATTAATCTACAAAGTGATTGCACCAGATCACCGGTTGGTTTCATAAAAAATAGAAAAAATGTATATCACGTATCACCATTCAGTCTAAAGATTTCCATGTTCGACTGTTTTTTTTTTTTTAAAGATTGCTTGAAGGACAGTCATACAATAGGTCCTAACCACACGCACATGTTTGGAAACTACATACTGACGCGTTCACGTTCCAGCTGTGCACAAATAACTGCAAAAATAACTATTACAGCGAAGCTACAAGCTTAAGTTTACATAACACAGCTGGTAGATACACTGTTGAAGTATACTAGTACACGTTGCCTATTATGGTGTAAAGCCCAACAGGTTCAGGTTTAAATAACTTTATTCAGAGAATTTCAATGAAAGATGGCTTCATACTGCTTTAGCAAATAATGTTGCACAAATGTATGTATACTTTCCCCACAAATATGAATGCACAAATAACAGCGATGTTTACAGTATAGAGATTTGCACTGTTGTACACCCACTGTTTTTGCCTTTATTAAATTGTATAAAATATAACTGGAAAGCTACAACACAGAGAGAATGAGACCAGGCTGTGTTTTTCAGACTCTTGCTGTCTTGCTGTGACCTGCAAGGCTCAGTGGATGTGGGTGAACACTTTCTAAAGGTTCTGTCAGTGAGCTGCTGACCCAAGCAAAGCGGTTTAGATACCTGTGGGTCATGTTCGTGACAATAAAATGGAGGAGAACTTCAACAGGAGGAATGAATGATGAGGTGATCTAAGAAACAACCAGAGCTCTTGATTTATCATTTGATTTTACAACCTTAAACCACTGGCACCCTGTGACACAATTTCTCATTTAAGTGACTAAAATCTTTTCTTCCAGTTTTTCATATAATTGTAGAGGCTCACAGAAGTTTGAAGAGGAGCAACGATGCTTTTGACAAATGCAAACTGAGGTGGTTCGAGCATCCAGTAAGGACACCTCCAAGTCACCCCCCCCTCTGCAGATTGATTCCAGGGACATCTAACCCTAACGCTGCAGGATAAACCTAGAACACACTGGAGGGATTAAACATCCCAGCTGAGCTTAAAAATACCTTACGATTCTCAAAGGACAGCTCGGCAACTCTACTCATTAAAACAGGAAGTGAGACTCTTTAGAATGAAAATCGTTTTTGTGCTTTTTATGATGGCATATTTTTATGACGGAAACTGGAACTCCCAGAGAAAACCCACAGAAACAAAGGGACAGGGACGGGGAGGGGGGTCCTCCTGCCCGGCTTCAAACCCAGGACCTCCTGGTTGTGAGGAAAAGAGCTAACCACTAAAACACTGTGCTGCCACGGTGGTTAACCTAAAGCTATCAAGATTGTTAAAGTGACAGAAAATATTAGACTAAAGCCTTTTCCAACTACGATATCCAAGAATATGAACAACGGCTGCATGATGATGATGATGATGATGACGTTCTTACCTTTGGTGGAATCGTTGGACCAGAAGTGTATGGAGCCAAGCTGGGTGGCACATCTGTAATGTAGGTCTTCTTGGGGCCTGGAGGTTGGTATCCTTGGGCTGGAACTGCTTGAGGTCTTCTAGAGTTTATTCCACTTACTTGGGGCACACCTGGATGCTGCTGTTCTTGATATGGCCCTGGTGCCATTGGGGAGAAGCCAGGCTGTGGCGGTCCATAAGCAAAGTCAGGCCCTTTAGGCTGGGCGGGCATGTACTGCACCTGGGCGGGGCTGCGAATGGGCTGCTGGCCAAAATTGTGCCCACCTGGGGCTGGATGCTGGGGTCCGGGCTGAGCTGACCTCACTTGGACATTGAAGGTGGGCTGGCTTGGGGTTGATGCTGTAGCATAAGAGGCTGGAACCGGCTGAGGAGCCATGTGGGTCGGAGTCTTGGCCAAAGGACTAGAGGAGACTAGAGGAGAAGGTGATGAGCCTCCCCCAGGAGTTTGAGGTTTGGGCGTAGATTTCTTGGTGGCAGTCAGTGGAGGCTGAGTTGGGATGACCATACGCTTGTAACCTGTCACGGGAGCGTTCGGGGCGGAGCCTGCAGAAGGTGCCATGGATCCAGAATTCTGAAAAGAGACAGAATTTCAGTACTGATCAGTGACATTTTAAATGACACATACTATAATAAAAAAACAAAAAAAACAAAAAACCATTACATGCTAATGACAAAAGTCAAAATCTCTCATGTTAACCATCCTAGTACAGGCTGACACCACATCAAGATTTGAAAATTAGCATAGCATAGCAATTCTCTAAAACTGCCCAACCAGGCTTAATCTTCTCAGCACTATGCATATATCCAACGTATAGAGAACTCCTCTGAAAAAATGTTTCAGTTCTGACTGTTTGCTACATGCAAGTCCACAGCTGAGGTGCTAGCATGGCTAAAAAAGATTCTAACTGGACAGTAAAAGGAACTAAAAGCACTGAAATGAAATCCTGCTCAGTGCCAAAATAATACAACAGATGTATTTTAGAGCATTTCAATGACAGCGTAGTTTATGCTCAATAAGTATCCACCCTGCTTCCCGACAGTCAATTATAAGGCTACCTCGACAGCAGAGGCTCTACACTGTCCATGACCACACATAATCTATGGCTAATAAAGCAGGCGGGTGGGGATAAATTGTTTGGCAGAGGACGTCGTGACAGCAGATTGGCAAAGGCAAATGACACTTGTGCTGACTCCAGCTGCTTGGATGGGAAAGATTTTAAATCACAGAGATTTGCGGCGCTGGCGTTCCTGGGAAGAGATGTCTGTAAAGCAGCAACACAACCCAAAGCTGAGATTCTCTCCATCTGAACGACTGTGGCGTTTTGATCTGATGTCCAAAGGCTACGTCTCATGTACAAGCCAAACTAGAAGAAAATATAACAGCTAATAACAGGCAGAATAACAACACTTCATTCATATGTCAGAGGCTTCTGCCCCGAGTGTCTCTCATGTAAGTAATAATTGTTTTTCACCACGACTACATATCGGTGTCAGACATTCAGCCAGTCTAAAAAGGGTCTATCATTAACCTTGGATGGCCTTATTAGGTTACTGCCTGAAGCCAAAAATCAGAGTCAATTACTAAATTTGCAGCACTAAGGGAACAAAAATGAACACTTGTAGTCTTTAGACCCTTTGCAACCCGGTTTGATGAGATGTCTTCTAAAATGGGGCAGAGCAACAATTCCAATCGATTTCCCTTCAAAGTTGATCAAAGCCTGCTGCACAGAAATGTCACACGCCATTTTCCCCCACACTGCTACACCCATGTAGTAATTCTATCAGTGAAACGTATACAGTACCATGGCTCCTTATAATGTCCACAGATAAAAAAGAATTCCAAGTTTTGGTAAAAGCATCAACTTTGTCTAAATCCCATCTAATCTAAGTCAGAGGGGAGCCCCTAAGGAACCATTAAAGGATCCAGAAAATATTTCCTGCTCGCACTAGGATTTCTGTCTCAGTGATTAGCGCTAATGTTTATTTAAAAAGTGAGTCTGAGTATGTATGGAAACATCTTCACTATGCCCTTTAGGAAGTGAAATTACTTAATTTAAATGTTTCATGGGTTTTAAATACTCTAGATTATTCATTTATCTTTAAGGCCTTAGAACCTACAGTAACATTTAGCTTGCCGGGCAAAGGAAATGCAAATTGGCCCCCTCAAAATAATTACACTGTCATGGTACATTTTCCACAAATTACATTAAGAGAATGGATTCACTCTTTTCTGAGGGTGATGAAACTGCTCAATGCACCAAATCAGAAAGAAAAGTCTGTGCAGGGTAAAAGATTTTCATATCGACGTAACTCTCTTTTTATGTCTTTGACCTGCCAACCTTAATGAGGCCGGTCGGAGGCACTATCAGTGCATCTAAGGGAAACGATTGACGGAGAGGATCAGAGACCTTTTTTTTTTTTTAATCGATAACACTGGATGTTATTAGGTGGTCACATTTATAAAGAGTATTTATTTTGAGCAAAAACGGGTAAAACTGCAGAATACTAACTTAATTAGAAGAGCACAGTCTCATGTAGGTTTGCTTTTCAATTAAAGACCACTCATTAAGCCATAATTATCACCACCTCTGCCATCAAAACAGTTTCGATCCACTATTTCCTGGTGTCCTATAAGGCCTGTGACGTTTCCCAGGAGTCTCAGGAAACTAGACATTAACAGCAAATCCTTTAAATCCTGGAAGTTACGAGCTGCTGTCGGCATGGATCTGATTTTTTCCAGCACATCCTCCAAAGACCCCTGTTTACACCTGCTCATTTCTTCCAAATGAACATGAGAACTGACTCTTATGCCACATAACGTAACAGATCATAACATATCCCAGTATTAAAACGGTATAATGTTTGGGCTCATCACTATAAATCAACTGAAGATCTATATGTCAGCAGTGATGATGATAATTAGCCTGAACTCTAACCCTACACTGTCAGAGTATGCAATATGTTTGGGTTTTGTTGGTTTTGTTAAACAGTGTTAAAATTCTTGGCCAACAGGCACAAATAATTTAACTAGTAAGAGAGCATGATGCAGCATTTGCAGGGATGAGGATGCTGTCCAGGTTGGTCATAGCTTCCCTATGAAGAGAGGGGACTGAAGCTGTCGATGACCCTCACCTTTGGCAATGAGTGAAAGGTGATTGAAAGAATAAGTAAATATCTCTCCATTTAATGATGTCTGAGCTTTGTCTTAGATAAAGAGCAGAGGCTCTGTCATTAAGGAGAGACTTCATCTCGAAAGGAATCAGTTAAGGTGGTTTGGGCGCCTGATTAGGACGCCTTCTTGATGCCTCCTAGGTGAGGTGTTCTGGGAATTTCCCATCGGGAAAGATCCTCAACAAACTGGAAAGATTTTGGCCTGGTCACCCCTCAGTGATATGAATGATAGATCGATAAATGTTAAAAAGCCTGACCGACATACAGTATTTTGCAAAAGTCTTGAGCCACCTCTCGTGACCTTACATTTTGGTAAGAAAATGAGAAATAGTTGCAGGGATTTTATTGAAACATATAAGGAAATATAGTATAAAAGTAAATCTACAATTCTAATGAATTTCCAGATGGTATTATAGTGGTGGTTCAAAATCTGATGGTACTTTTCTGTGTTCTTAATTCCAGACATTTTGACAGGATCTTTTGTTCTTGTTAAACTGTGTTATCTTTGGCTTTTTTCAAGTTCAACTAATCAAACTAAAGACGTGGGAATAAATGATGTGTTTTTGTAACAGGCTGCTGGTAAAAAAAAATGCTTAAAGTCACAATTTAGATTTTTGAAAGACTTTTCAGAGACCGAAAACATTCTAAAATTGAGCTGCAGACTCACTACTCTTGGTTTTTGGCACTAATAATGTGCGATGGACCAACTGTATGCAACCTATGATTAAAGCATTATTTTATATCTGGAAATTGTGTAGTGATATTTCCTATTTTAACTAGAGCCTGGGTAATGTGATAAAAAATTTTTTTAAAAAAAACTAGAAAAAAAAATTATTATCACAGTATTACGGCCAGAATGACAAAACATTTGCTTCGTTTCTTCCTCGTTAAAAGAACATTTTCTTGTTTTAAAGAGATTTCCTTTCACTACTTTTTGCACTTTTTGAGTAAATCACTGCAGTACCACAAAGCCCTCTCTCCGTTGCACAAAAATCAGTGTTGCATTTAAAAACTGACCTCCCTCACACTGAGGTGATGATTTGATATACAAAAGAGCTGCGTGTGAGTATATTACAGTATGCACTATTACAAATTGAAACTTGCCAATTCTTTGTTCACTGAAATAAATATTTAGTATTTTATTATCACAATTAAAATTCCACTAAAGCTGAAAAATGATATTCCCCGTTTCTCACATCCCAGTGTGGACATACGGATAAGCAGCATCACTCTGATTTCTAAACACCCTCACACCCTCCTCCCCCCTTCTGCCGTACACAAACACAACATACAGACTTTAAAAAGTTTCCCCGACCCCTTCAGAAAAGTTAACCCTCACTCTACACTGTAATTCAGACCGACTTTGCAAACAACTTAAGTGTGAAATTTCACAGAGACTCTCAAGAAAGCCTTTTGACACATTAAAAAAGATTAGGAGAGACTATACAAGCCTTTAGGGGGGCTGAGTAAAACTGTTAACTTTGCATTTCAAACCACAAGGGTGGGGGATTTTTTTTATTTTTATTTTTTTTTCAGCAAGCTTGGGGAAAACCCCTAAAGAGAGAGAAGTTCTGCATCTTTTCAGACTCATCTAAGACCTTGGATATTTTTCTCTCAACTTTTTTTCTGTTTCTCTAACGTACAACGCGGCTGCTCCCCCCCTCCACCCCCTCTTTTGGCTCTGCTGTCCATTTGCATCTGTCCTTTTCAGCAGTTACACTATGACCATGGAAGAATTCCCAATCAACACTGAGGCGTGCATTAATCTTCCCCCTACAATCAGGCACAACAGGCACATTTAACAGTGCAGTCATGAAATTGGGGGTATCAATTCTCTTCCTAAAATAGTTCCAGATAAGGCATATTAAATATGATTAAATAATGTTTCTGTGGAACGTGGCAAGACCTCTAGCTCTTTTGGGCTATCTCTCTCCGTTTGCAGATAACACATATATACACACACATATAGGGAGTGTTTTGTTCTGTGGATCGTTTATCTGCATATCTAATTCTGGTTTTGCCCCCTCAAATGAGCCTCGCTTTTACGAGTGAATATTTCAAAAATGCCTCTATCCACGTCTGAAATAAATGTTGAATGGATAAACTTTATCGTATCACATCTTTTTCTCTTGAAACACTACCACTGCAACTAATCACTTTGAGACACGAACTGTATTCAATACTCGTGTCCTTTGAGAAAGTGAGCCGGCTACTACTGCTCATATTAAAAGCAAAAATAAAACAGTATTGGGGCATCAGGGAAATGTGACTACAATATCTACGGCTACTGCTCGCTTATTTTTAAGGGGTCACTACAGCAGGCAGCTCCGCATATTTGACTCGGCAGATTTTCGTGCCAGATTCAACCCCCGAGGAATGTGCATCTCCTCCCGGTCTTGAACCGTTTGTTCGGCTTGTTAATGTGTAAACCACTACACCATGGAAATCCAACTGAGAAATTATTTTATTTAAACAATATATTTATATAATTAATTATAAACTTTTTTTTACATTTACATACATGAACAATATTTTATTCATTTTTTCTGGTTTCTAAACATTTGGCTTGCTAAAGACTTTTTCGTCCCCACTGCTTCAGTGGCATTACTACAGAATTAGAAGCGGCTCTGTATCCCAGAAATATTAGAACAACACATTAGTTTATATTTGCCTATTTTGGGGAAATTCTGATTTATGTTAGAGTTGTGAAAACATTTGAATAGATCCGGTCCTGCTGACTGAAGAGATGAATGTAAATATATCAAATTCCCAGATCCAATCCACAGTTATTAAATCCTGTTACAAGGGCTATGAGTGATTTGAATGAAATGAACTGAAATTTAGTGGAAAAATAATAGAATATATACACTAATTAGCATTTTCTAATACTGATATTCCATAAATTATGATAAATGTCTCTAACATTTAGGCAGAAATCTTTGAAGCCTACAAGGGGAAAAATATTTTTGCAAACTTTTGTGAAACTGAATTAATAAACCAAGCACTCGCTCTAAATATTAGAATGTCCTTGTGTCTACACAGACTACAAAACCTGGGAAGTAAGCAGCTAACATGTACATTTTAATATAAATAAATAAATCCATTCTCGTGGTAGCTTCTAATGCTTGAACATTCGCACACAGATTGTAAAGGAACAGCTCTCTGAGCAGACGGGCGGCAGTTTAAAAGACAATGACTAACGGACTGAGGGTTAAACTATGTTTTTAATAAAAGCACGATGGATTTATCATTTTATCTTCAGTCACTAATTAAACGAAACAAACAAGAAAAAAATACATCGTCATCATCTGATGATGCATTTTTACACATGTAAAAGTGTTACAAACAAATTCAACTTGCAGTTTATGGAGATTCTCAAACGACAGCATCCCTACTGTGCTGCATGAAATTTGGATTAATGCACTGCTTAAACATTTAAAAAGCACAGATTTCACCATAAGCTCCTAAAAATATTACAGCCGCACTTCTATTTTTAGGGTTAAGGAACTGTTTTGTTTTCCATTTTCCCATTTACAGTAACTGACATCAGTCTGTGCAACTCCTTTGCAAACACTTGAAATGTACACAGACACGCAGGCAGCTGTAAGATGTACATGACATGGAGAGTCTATGCTCTTACCACCAAGACAACCTAGAGACGATGTAGCTGAACATTAAGTCCATGTTTCAAAATTCATGGTTATGTAATCCCTTAAAAAACTAGGTTTCAGGGGGAAAAGTATGTAATATTTCTAGGATGATGTAACAACATCATACAAAGTAGGGCGTATTACTCACTGATGCAACTGAAAAATCATTTTCGGGGATACTGTGTGAAAAGTTACCGATCGTGGCACTTCTGCAGGCTATCTTTACAAAAGAGGGAAATGTGTGTTTTGTAGCTCTCTCACAGCAGAAACTAATTGTTTCATTCACCTCCTGCAGAACTACAGGCCAGCCTCTCACCACACATCTCTGACTCATCTCTGTAATGAGCTCTCGGTGCACTTGTGACCTCTCCTGCTTCGGGAGAAATACTCGGCTGTTGAAAACGTCCATCGCTTACAGTGTGTCGATGTCATCAATCCCAGAGATGGTCGTCTTAGAAGCTACGCACGCTCGCTTGTGTACTGTAAGCTTGCGCGTGTTATCGGGAATACAGATAATGCGCGATGACAGCAGTTGACGGTAAGCCTTTTAGCGCTGGTATTTGATGATGTAAAGAGGCAGGTTACACACACTGTCACAGCTTCCTGGCTCAAAGTAAATTTGTCATTGGTTCACCCTGTTAATAAAAGACAGAGGGGTGATACTACACAGTTTATTTGACTAACGAACATTGACGGAACACACAGAGCGCCTGAAGGCGTGCGCCTCTCTCCACAGTTGGCTGCCCCTGTCAAAATTCAGAACCTGCTGCCAGATTGACCTTAAGGTCAATGGGTGCCACCGGCACTGCGGCGACATCATTGTTCCATACTGCAACAAAGCAATCAAAGAGAATTGCAGTGTATAAAACAAACTGAGGGGAAAAACTTAGACACCAAGAAGCTCTATAATTACAGCGCTGGAGCGTTGTCTCGATACAGTCCGATCGGCTCGGGGAGATGAGCTGGAGAACAATCACACACTGTGTCAGAGCCCCGAAGAGCAAAATATCCATTGCAAAAAATAGTTGCCTACAGCCTTGACCTTTAATAAGGAATAAGAGAGGCTGGCTAGCATACATACCAGTGTCATGACCAGTTACAGCGGCACAAGCTGGAAACAACTGAGGCTAATATTACGGAGCTGTCACCTCTGAGCAGAAAAACATTTTGTCCTCACAGCTTGAACTGCTTATGTGTAAAGCGCACATTTGTTTGGCTACAATTTGTCCTTAAAGGCATAACAGCAGCCGGCTACTCGTGTTCACTGTGATTGACCTTTGTTGCTACTACAGTGTCTCTACATGCACTCTATTGTAAGTGTTCCTCAATGAAAATTTACAGCAAAGTTTGCCACTGTTGCCACAGTTAAAAGATGTAAAGGGCAACAAAACAAATAAAAAGATGGCAGCAAACGGAGAGGTGATGGGAGGTGAATTTGGACTACACCGCAAGTCAGTCCTGGGGTTGAACCTGAGGCTAAGAAGCAATGGTGGTCTACACCAATCAGCCACAACTTCTGAACCACTTACAGGTGCAATGAATAATCATTGATCATCTCATTAATGGTTAGCTCACGAAAAAAGAAAGATAAAGCAAAGAGTTCAATCTGACCCACAGAATGGCTTTAAAAAGTGTGAAACTGTGAAAATAAGAGATTTCTGGACTGCATCAGGAACCAGAAGAGTCAAAATCAACCCCAATGGCAGAATCAAGGGGCTTTCTAATGTTTTGGATGTTGTGCTTCTTACAATATTCTGACACATGTATTAATATAGCACTTAACTCGTTATTGTTCTGGCAACTCAAAAGCAACTAAATGTGGAAAGGATGAACAGCACACCTGACGGGATGGTACAAAAAACTGAAATGGTGAAGCGTTCCCATGAGATGCCTTCAGAGTTTGAGCCTAACAAGAAGAGCTGAAGAAAGGTCATAAACCCTTTCTTCAGAGCTTCAGCTCTCTGAAGCTCTCTCAGGGAGCCGAGGTACCACCACAGAGGTCTATTGTCTATATTTTCTGAGATCGCTCAGCAGACGCCACGATCAGTGGGAGATTTGGGAGCAAGCAGTGCGAGCCTATCATCCTGCCATGTTGTGACAGTGAGTGCCAGACGCAATGCTCTGCCTGTTGAGAGATGGGAGTGTCACAGTATGGCTTGACTGGCACAGTGTGAAGTAAGGCCTCCTTAGGGCACTCATGTGGTAAGATCCATCTCAGCAGCATTTCAAGCACTCGACTTTAGCTGAACTGTCAGCGCACTTCAATAATGCTCATCTGTTTTGTATGGACATGACAACTTATTATAGAGACATCAGGATGTCTGACAATGAGAAAAAAAATGCAAGCAGAACAATGCAGTGCTGTGGCTTTTTCGGATGAGTCTATTTGGGATTTCATACAGTGGTAGCCAGAGAGATGAAGCATACTGTACCTGCCAGCTTTTTAAATAAAAACGATTCTGCTGTGTGGGACAGTTGGAGAAATAGGGCAGACATAAATGCACAGAATGCTGCATAAAATTTCTGCAAATTTAAAATGGACTTGAGCTTGTCTTTTAATGGGAACCTACCCTATTTTGTTTTTGCTTATTTTCCGTTTTGAATATACATATATAAACAGCTCCAATGGGACAGGCGGAACAGCTTTACACAAATGCAATCAGGTGAATATTTGACGAGCAGACTCAAAAAATAATCACATGACTACTGTATTAGTATTTTGAAGCCCAGACTCGTTTTTAAACTGAACCCCTCCACCAAGGGAGGAATTGGGAGTGACAGTTCAAATAATGGTTTGACATTAAGTTACTTTTAATCATTAATCCATGATCAGACTTTAAATGACTGATAATTTAGATAGTTGCAAGTGCCCTCCTGGCTGTTAACTTAACATACCCGAACGACGCACTAGGCAGCTGAATACTGAAAAAAATGGAAACTTAGATCTTAGATTTCAGGCTTCCAAACATTACACACTGTATATTCTAGTGAAGTGGTAATTCAAAAGGTGCATCTTCACAACAAGCCATTGCTTGGCCTTTGCTACAGCTATACAGTACAGGATAAAAAAATACATTAAAAAACATTATGGTTGCATTTATTGTCTATAAATGAATAAAAAAACCCTGGTGCTCAGGACCAGTGGGGTGTCGGCCTAAACCCACCAGGATTATAAAACACCTTTTAAACCCCACAAAACTGTGTGCTCCACTTTCTGGGGACAATACTCAGCATGTAGATCGAACAATCTGCGCTCAAGAGAAGTGAAGAGCACAAACACTATAAGTCAGGGAGCCCTCAACTTATCGGTGGGTGGACAGTTAATGTCTAATGAGTCCAGGGTCCAGTCATCTCTCTTTTCTGAAAGGCACCATCATCAGCCGTCATCATTCCAGATAGCACCAACATTTGCACACTTAAGTTTCCTGCATGCGTGGAAACAAAGAAACAGCCTCGCTGACTGGTTTTTAATTGAGGTGGAACCATGAGTGCAAGTGAGTCACACAACCTTGTTCCCAGAAGCTGTGGCACTGCCAGAGGGCAGCCTAGTAACAGCTGAGCATCTCTCCCTCTTTGAATCCATCTGGAAAGATGCTACCTCAGTTAAAGCACCGCACACCAAGACACCATCAAACGCCTCTTGATGCAGCATGGCAGAACTGGGGAAGTTTACTATGGGGGTAAGTGTATGCCATTTAGTGAGCCTGGGCTTTCAATATTTTATTCATTACGCTGCACATTATTGTTTCACAGCGAGTGGAGCCATCAGACGGGGAGAGCTTTTTAATTTCAACTTAAATCTTATCATAACAGACTGAATCAGATCAGAACGAGCGGCTGCTGCTGCTTTAATGGAGGAAGCACATTAGAATTTAATTGGGACAAAAATGTCACTGCTTATTTTGGGGGGGAGGGGAATGGTTACTTAATTGGTTATACAGTGGATAACTAGTAAAGTACATTACCGCTGTGTACACATTTCTCCTCAAAAAGAAAAAGCACGTTTACAGACTATTTGTTTGAACTTCTTTCAAATGAATTGTCTTTGAGCTTCGGATATGACATTTTCTATTCTCAAAGTCAACACATTTTACATTTTACAGCATGTAACAGGGATTAGAAACAACTACGGTAATTACCGACTGCTGTTGGCGGACTAGGTGATACTTTTTCTCTTTTATATTTTCCCTTGTGTCTGTGCGTAGTAGCAGAATGTGCTCTCTATAGTCAGCCACCAGCAGGGCACCAAATCTATCAATCTCTGCCTGTGAATACAATCAGTGTGAACAGATACACCAAATAAATCAGATTTGACAGAGTGCAGATATGTGGATTTTAGTTGGTTCTACATATATTCTTATATCCATCCACCATATTTAGCTTTGATGTCAAGGCACACATGAGAGATGAAATATTCTGCTTTCTTCTGACAGTTTACAAAATAAACTGGATGTTGAAGAATCTCAGTAGGAGGGCTGCTGATTCATCTGATTACTAGAAATGCACCACAGGTCAGTGTAAATTAGAGGTTACAGGAGAAGCTTCTGCAGCCTCCACCAAAGCAGTGGTGCTGCTCTGGTGCTTGATGAGCACACTGTTTTGACACTCATCTGGGCCTCCTTGTTAACTCCCCCACAACAGATCTGATGTGCTTAGACAGGCCTACGCTGCATATTAGTAGGGCTGGTTGGGCTCAGATTTCAGTGCATTTCACTTGCAGGACCACATACTCTCCTGTGTTTCCTCCGATCACTGTGCCAAATAAAAACAGTTATTAAATATTCAAACAAGGTTTCTAACAAGCAGCAAGCCAGCAATGGAGCGCAAAAAGGTGGCCCAGTGGTGGTTGCTTGTTGCATTCATTCTTTAATTCTAAATAGTGTGTTGGTGATCATTTTGAAATTAATGCTGCACAAATAAGATTTAGTATCAAGATCTGCACCCCCAGTAGCTCCACCTGGGCACACACCCTAGGTTTCCATACTCCTCCTGCCTCTAACGTCTGGCAAGAGTTCGGTATGGTGCAATACTCCGGTGTAATTCATTTTGAGGGACTAGTTGATACGCTTTGTTAGCACAAAGTATCTAACTGATGTAGCGAACACTGGCAAATTTGTGGGAAGATCAGTGGCTCCAGTAAGCTACAATATATGGTCAAAAGTACTGGGCCACCAACACTTTACACCTACAGGAGCTGCTCAGACATGGAAACCCATGCCGCAAAGCTCCCAGCTCACAGTTTTTGTGCTGATGTTAATGCCTGAGGAGGTTTGGAGCTTCGCAGTTATTGAGTCATCAGAACACGCGTTACTTTAATGACTCTGCAACCTCACTCTGACTTCATGAGGAGTTGTGGTTCCTAAACGCTTCCACTGTGCAATTCTAGGAGGAAATAAATTTAACAAACTGCCTTTAGGATGCTGCGATGCCCATCTTTATGTACTTCTAGTGGTTTCACAGACTGGAGGTCAGACGGCAACACGACTCGTGGGCTTCATGTCAAACTAAAGTTTAGCATCTTTTATTCTTTGTTAGGTATTTTGCTTTTAGATATATACTGTATTTTTGGCAGTATTAGCTGTCCTGAACTTTTCATTTAGAGCAAAGATTTGTTGCTATTGCAGTTCAGCAATGAGGTGTTTCAAAGAGGAAAAAAAAAGAAAAACCACCCATCATCTTCTGCTGCTTATCCAGGGCCGGATCGTGGGGGCAGCAGCCTAAGCAGAGAAGCCCAGACCTCCCTCTCCCCAGCCACCTTCTCCAGGCTTGTCTGGGGGCAACCTGGCCGAGAGATATAATCTCTCAGCGTGTCCTGGGTCTGCCCTGGGGCCTCCTCCCAGTGAGACATGCCCGGAACACCTCACCCAGGAGGTGTCCAGGAGGCATCCTTGTCAGATGCCCAAACCACCTCAACTGACTCCATTCTCCCGTCACTCATGAACAACACCCAGAGTTACTTAAACTCGTCCACTTGGGGCAAGAACTCATCCCTGACTCGAAGTGGGCACCACCTTTTTCCAGCTGAGGACCATGACCTCAGATTTGGAGGTGCTGATTCTCATTCCCACACTTCACACTCGGCTACAAACCGTTTCAAAGCGAGTTGGAGGCCATCACCCGATGAAGCCAACAGAACCACATCTAGACTTTCCCAGAGAGGCTGAGGAGTGTGATCCCCCTAAAGTTGGAACACACCCTCCGGTCCCCTTTCTTAAAAATGGGAACCACCACCCCAGGCTGCCAATCCAGAGGTACCGCCCTCTGATCTTCACACAACATTGTAGAGGCGTGTCAACCAAGTCAGCACAACAACATCCAGAGACTTCAGGCTTCAGAGTTTAAAAGGAAAACAACATTTTTCATTTTCATGTTTGTGATTTAAGCTAAAATATCTATAAATGTTTAACTTTAAAAATAAAAAATTGTAAAAACAAATTAGAACAACAGCTATCTGATAGTAAAAATATTAATGTAGAATTCACCTCATATACATGCTTCAAGCATGTATATGCAAAAAAAAAAAAAAAAGAATTTGAACAGCATAGCCTCTTTTAGCTTAATGTACAGCCTGTCATACCCGCAGAGGACAGTGTGTCTGTATTATGAGTATATTACATGGAAGGCTCCAATCTTATGAGTAAAGATAAATTAAATTCATTTACAAGGATGCTTTGCTGCTATAGATTTTATGTCAGTGATTGTAACCTTGCTGGTGAGCTCTGGAGGCAAAAACCTGTTGAGTAATAAAAAATGACATCTGTTTGGTTCTACAAAGCCGCACGCTGGTGTTACGAGAGCAACTGCACGATGCCTGACTGTAGTACATTCCTATTTTTGGACAGAAGACATTTTTGTCCTGTCACCACAAGAAGAGCAAAGGTGTAAACTGATCACATTTAAACAGTAAAAATATCCATTTTATCACTTTGTTGGCTGCTGCAGTTTTGATGTTTCAGAGGTGAAGAAGAACCAGCAGGGAGGCGAGTGAATTTGTGCATTCACAGAAATTATTTCTAATAAACAAAATGACCTTTAAAGCAACAAACCAGTGAAAGAAGATTAAAGAAATTCTCTTTTAACAATATTAAGATGTTTTTGATTTGAGTGCGGCATTAACAGAAATAACAGAAACTACTAACTCGATAAAGACCGAAACATTATTATCAGCGTTTCCTTAATTTCTGCTGTCACAGGATAAAGCGAGCAAACAGCAGCGCAAACTTAGTTAACTGTGTCAAATAACAAATGGCATCTAAGATGGAACTGGAGAGAGAACAAATGGGAATTATATAATGATCACATTTCATTACCCACTGTTATGCCACAGAGAATACCAACTAAAGCAAACAAAATTGTTTTGATGTCTGTGAAGCATCAGTGCCGGCTGAATGTTTGCAGGAATGCTGCTTAGATTTTTATGAATGAGCAGCAACGTCCATTTCAATTTCATCTGGGAGGCGAGCACACATAAGGTCCCCCCTCTCCAATTCCAAATTTACCGTCGGTGAGGGAAGAGTCCTCTCCTGGAAGCTCGAAGGCAGAGCGCAGGGTGGTCTATTGATTTTGGAGTGCTGGCTGTGTGATTGCCTGCGCACAGAAAGCTTAAATCAAGAGCACTCGTTGCTCTTTTGCTTATACAAGTGGAAGATTACTGTGCAGCAGTTGTACCGATGCTGGAGTATGAAACTTGGCCCACTGCGTGCGCACACACACACACACATGTTGTGTTGTACATAATGCATTGAAAGAGCCTGAGCATGGACTGACAGGAGCAGCTGGGTAGGGGAAAAGGTCAACCTGAGTTAATCAGCTAGAATCAGCATCAGCTGAGTAGAAAGTAACTCTGTGTGTGTGTGTGTGTGTGTGTGTGCGTGTGTGTGTGTGGATGCGCGTGTTGGTGCGTGTGTGCGCTCCAGAGTGCTCGTATCTCTGGAAAATAAACAATCAAACAGAAAGCTAAATCTTTTACACTGCAACCGCAAAAGGGCATCATGATAGCAGAGAGATGTTGAAAAACGCTGCAAAACGTCCGATGTGAAACGTTTCATTATTAATACATGTCACAGAGTGTATGTGCACTCTGCTGAGACACAGGTGGTGTGGCTTCCCACCCATAACCCCGAAAGCTTGCAGCAGATTATGATAAAAATAAACACGCAGATCACATCTGACCCTCACAGGTAGAACCAACACGACAGACATACATTAGTTAGTACGACACTGGGAAGTTGGCCTCTCACAGAGCTGTACATCAATTTTTCAAGTCATGTTGACAAAAGCTTTCAGACCCCTGTTAATACACACTGCACAGTTTTTCTCTTCAGGAAAGGTATGCACTTATCATATATTTTATTTAGGAAAAGAAAAACCCAGCAGCTAGAAGCTTCCTTTTATTACACCTGTACGTGTGGGCTCCTGTGAATTGTCAGTATGAATAGAAATACTTATGTATGTGTTTATAAGAAAGACAAAGAGAATAAAGGAAACACAGATGCTTTGTGTTCTCCACACTGTTAAAATTCATGACCTTGTAACACTGACAGCTAACAGCACGTAGACTATAAACAGTATATTGTAGGGCTGCAGTCTGAAGGTCAGATCTTGAATACTGTACACCTTTACGAAGAAGAATAGAGAAAAATATGTATACTGTTAACTCTACTGTTAAAATGTCTGCTTTCACATTTCAGGAAATGTGAGTATTTTACAGTAAGTTGCCAACTTTCATATACCAGTGAAATGACTTTTACCAGTCATTTCAGTGAAACAGATCTCTAATCAGCCCAAAGGCAGAAGTGTATTTAATGTGGACAGATTCATTTTGTGACTTTGTTTAAATGCCACAATATTAGCCCAAATAATTATTTATAAATTAAAAACTCAGATCGGCAGATTTATGTAAAAACAGCAGCTACCTTTGTGATGCTTACAGGCCAGCAATGGCACCCAAATATGGAAAAAGACTGTGGATCTTGACACTTTGTTCTTTTGGTTTTGGGGGTGGCAACGATGAGATGAGAAGGCTGATGTCACTCATGCCTGTGTCTTACATATTCACAGGCTCAGTTGGTGGAAGGGAACATGGGTGTGTTTTTCCGCTACTACGCTAATTTAGGCATAACTAACTAATGGCTCTAGCTACATATTATCATTAGTCATTGTTTTTAATAAAAACCACTGATAAGCCCTATAAACCCTCTATAGACAGGCCCTTTTTTAAATTATTATTTTCACATATATATATTTTATTTCAAGCAATTGCAGATAATCCATCTGACTGCCTCAGGTTAGGATGAGGGTGCCAACATTTAGTTCAACCCTCGCCTCAAAACACCTTGAAGTCTATCAAAGGGTTAACACAGAGCGACAGAAAACCATTCACTGTCAAATTCCTAACTTAAAATGTGGGAGTGTGGGAGGAAACCCAAGAACCTGGGGAGAACCCACAGAAGTAAAGTCCACACAGAAAGGCTTCAGCAAGCCGGTGGATTCGAACCCAGAACGTGCTAACCACTATAAGAAATACAAGCTGGAACAATAAAACAATAAAATTTGAGCTGACTTGCAGATTGGCAAAAATGCAAATGAAGTTCTTTAAAATAAAAAGCAGAGTCACTTATGCAACAACAGAAAACAACTGTAAGCATCAATGGTCTTTAATCATTCGTAGACAAACTAGCTGCCAACTGGCACAAGCCATGCAGACCAGATGGAAAGGTATGGAGGGGGCAGTAAGTGCAAAATTTCTGCAAAAAGTTGTCAACCTCAGCACCGTGACTTCAACCAACAAGAGGACGGGATTGGGCAGTGACACTCTGATAACTGATTGATTGATAATACTTTACTTATCCCGAGGGAAATTGTTTTATAGGCTGCCAGAGGATCCAGGGCCATACAGCACATACATACATAATACAGCACTATCAATCCACATCAACCATTTAATCCTAAAACCAGCAAGAGAGGACCGTCAGTCACATGCAGCAAAGAATGACCATTGATGCTGAAAAGGTAAAACAGTACTCACTACTCCTTTACCAAGATGTTTTCATAGCTTTAGAAGACTTAACAGCAACAACAGTTTAGTCTTAGTGGGCACTCAGATGGGCTGCCAGCCGCAAAATACACTGAAAGAACTACTCCTTTAAAAAAAAGTCCACCAGAATTAACCAATGAGCCCCCCAAAAATTCCATCCATCCATCTTCTTCCACCTATCCAATTCAAGGTCAGAGAGCTGGAGCTGAAAAAAGTAATACTAGCGCTCAGGCTGCGAGTCAGGGCGAGAAGCGGGGTACAACCTGGACAGGTTGCTAATCTGTCAGAGCTACCAAACAGATTCTGTTCACCTATTTTACCCACACTTTGCATATGCATGCACGCACATTAACTGTGTTATAGAATCATCAGAAATGTGGTGGCGGGGTATACAACAACAAATAAACTCAACATGTATAAAACATGCCCCCCCCAAAAAAAAATTCAACTGGAAAGAAAAATAGTGATGTCTCCATAAAATGCCACGTTTTCATTCATTTTTAATCACTTTATCCATTTTACCTTTGAACAAGACTCTGTTATTTATACCGTCCTCTTCTGCAATGTGTCAACTCGTCGAGCTTTATCTTAAAGACAAATTTTGCTTTTTGCGCAACGGACGACGAACCAAATGAATAAAGTAATTAGCATTTAATTTTGCAGAATGGTTCAAATAGGTGCCACCTTTGGATCAAAACTGAAACGCGGCGTAAAATATTATCAAACACGATTCTTGTCTAGTACTTGGAAACCTGACAGAGACCTGCAGACGTCGTGATCTGCTCTTTTTACCTCTTCTGTACTGAAAAACATACACTGAGATGTCAATTTCATTTGTCAAAAGAGCATCTCGCCATATTTTATGAGCACATAATTTCATGTTATTACAGTTTCCCCACACAAGCCCCCATGAACACACTCGCTAACCACAACAGTAAGCATACTAGAAATCATCAAGTCAGGTTTTTAGTTATTGCCGTTAAAGCGTATCATTTCAGAGCCGCAGCGTTTACTTCCTTTCTCTCCGTGTCCGCTTTGTTTCCCTCTGTGTGGTGCCATAATTTTAACTGTGTGAGCAGTACACCCTTCCCTCTCCCTCTAACCAGAGAGCCAGGAGTCACCCAACCAAAGGACGTCAACACTTGCAATCTTCAGTCTTTTGTTTGGCTTTTTCACATTGCACACGTCCCCCAAAATACCATGTTTCTCAGACTACTTGTAAACCTAACTTTGCCTTGTGTGAGTTTCCAAAACCAAACCATTTTACATTTACAGTCACTGAAGAATTTTTTCCTGAACTCACACAAAGGTCAGTGGATATAAAGATGTAGATCTCGTATGAAGATACGGACCCCCATGAATTCCCCCATCAATAATTCACAGTCTTACATTGACTTACGTATAAATACTTGAATAAATGAACATGGAAACAAAGCAGATACGGTAACTATTCTATAAATAATCCACAAAAAAAGCAACACCTTTACAATTTGTTTTAACTCCGCTTTAGCCACATATCCACAGAGTATGAGGCCCCCACAGAGAACGCCCTTTCAGGTATTTCATTTTTGCTCGAATATGTCACTAGAGAAATGATCTGCATGTGTTCAAAGCCCCACTGAGCCTTCCTACGCCAAACACAATTGGTTAAGGTTTTTTTATCCGCTTGTCCTACATTTATTGTGTGTCAAACAATTTAGTGAACTGCCCAAGGCTTTGACTTTTTGAAGTTGCCGTTAATATCGTTTAATATCAACTAATGATATAGGTCAAGACTCATTTTGTCATTATTGCATTTTAAAAAAAAGAAAAAAAAGATGCAACATATACGGGTCTGTCTCATGTGGAAACCTAATTTGTATTTTGCAACATTCAACGGTTTAAAAAACTTAAATTATTCTTTGCACTTTTGTTTTTAGCACACTTCACCGAACAGCAGCTACATCTAACAGTTTGCCATTTAATGTGTTTATATAAGAAACGCATTCATTCTGCTTATGTTTAGTTTCTGTAAAATTAATCTGACAATATTGAAATGCTATTGTTTCCTTACAGACCCATGCATAAACTGCGACAGTAAAATGATGTTTATGTCATTTGAAGTCATTTTCAACTTTGGCCTGCAGCCCAAGAAAAGCACAGCCTCAAAGTCTTAAATCTGCATGACATTTTGTAGGTAACGTACTTGTGCGCTTCGAGGCTTGTAGGGCGAGCTGCTCTCCAGGTCTGCCAGTATGCTGGTGAGGGAGTCGATCTCTGCGTCCAGACTGGAGCGCCTCTCTTCCAACGTCTTTTCTGGTCCTTTCACCTGTGAGAAGACATCCCATAAAGTGTTCAGACTCCTTCACTGGAAATATTTGCACTAGTCGAACTTCTACATTACATTAAAATTAAAAACATGTCAGTCAAGAAACTAAAGTTGTTTTTTAACTAACATTGCCAAATCTATGAGCAGATTTGCCTGAACATGAGAAGCACTTTCAGAGCCTAATGCTGCCTCCACCATGCTTCATAAGGATGGATTTATGCACATGTTATAGCCATCATCTGTTAGCAATACGGTGAATCTCCAGCATAGTCAGACTATGACATAGTTACACCATTGTCAGTACAAATCAAAGTGAAGTGAAGCAACATCAAATCTGATTGGTTCCCTTGGTAGTCATGCGTTCTGTAAATGTATTATATTGATCAGCTCAGAAGTAGCGCTGCCATTAAACAAACTGTAAGCAGTACTTCTTTGTTTTTTACAGCTCGACCTCATCAGACCTGAAGTCGTCTCTCTTTCCTACATTTTAGTAAAGTAACTGTTGTTCAGTATTTAAGGGCTCCGACAGCATCACTCATGACGGCAGAGAAATGCAAACAGACCAGCATAAAGATACAGATATAAACATCAGCATCACATAGTCTGTCCAAATGGTAAATCTACTAAAGATGCACCAATCGATTGGCCAGGGACCAGAATTGGTCAATCTTCACTCCTTAGCCTTGACCCTGAACCCCGTTAGAGGACCGCAGGGAGAACATTTGTGTCAACAAGCCTAAATCACCAGCTTAACATGGACATTTTAAAGAAGCTAACAAATGAAAAGTGGCTAAAGCTATCCTGAGCTCAGAGCCAGCAACGAGCCAGCAGCCTCGGTATTAGCACTGGATGAAAGTAGTGGAGCAACGGGTTGATGTCCTGTTATGGGGTGAAGTTATGAACATACTGTAAATGATGAAGTACCTGACATTAGTTTTGTTTTATAAATTTGTTGCACCTGCCTTTTTTTGGTAAGGTTAAATAAAATATGTCAGGTAAAGGTTGGGAGGTGTACAGCAACTGTTTTTTAGTCCATCATTTGTATGCGTTTTCAGCAGGGAAGCCCTTTATATTCAGTTCCTGTAGCTTAAAGTTTAATAGTTTAAAAAAATGTAGCCTTTTTAGCTGTAAATTCTCATTGTTATGATTCTCATTATTATAATTCTTCAGACAAAAACCCTAACTGGCAAAAGTCAGTATGGTCGGGTCACACTTAAAGTGGAAAAGCCGAGAAAATTGAACTGTGTGTATTTCTAATCCATGGATCTATCCATGCATCACTTTACATCAATCTTGGTCACAGCAACACTCGGCTTGGATGGTGGTTATGTTGTAACAGGTACAGCCCGGGTTCAAAGGGTTAAGGTCATCAGTGATGAGTATTTCTAACTCCGTGCTGCTCAGAAACATTCTTGCCTGCTTTTTTTCCCTCCACAATTCTTAAACTTTGCATTACAGTTTCTAAGTTCATGTTTCACCTTGACCTCAGACGATCTTTTTGAAAGCCACACATCAATAGCAGAGACTTCTCTCAGTGAGAAAGAAACGATGCATTGTATGAAAGACAACTTTCATAACACGGTGCACTATTCACCTGCTTTCTACTGCTCTTGGATTTACAGTATCTCATTCTCCATACATTATTCATCACAATCTCATCCAGCCCTATTTCAGATAGAAAGGTCAATTCTTTAAAATCAAAGTCAAACTTTTTTTTTTTTTTAATCCACACTTTGAATGACTTTGAATGTATTCTGCAGTGGATGCTAAGAATTGCTGTGATTTTTATTTAACTTTTTATCAGAGGAAGCTTGAAAGCATCAGTAACAGGATCACTGCAGCAGCAGTCACTGATTTATTCATCCGCATTTTTTCTGATTCACTTCAGAGAAAAATGCAACCTCGACATATGAAAAGACACAAACTATTTAATCAAAAGAAAAACAAAAGTGATGTGCAAAAATCTGGAAAGTAGTTAAAGTGATCTGACCAATAGTGGCACCCGGTTTTCTACAAAATTCCCGGGAATTTCTCCATGGAACGACAGATGTATTTTTAGTCTTCTGAACTATGCTGCAACTGCAAGAAGACTTCTTGCAATTGCCTGTGGGGGCTTTTTGAGTTGGCTGGATCAGTGACTGCTTCTTATTCTAATGTTATGTGTTTGGATTACCTGTCACAATCTATTACAAGCAGGGCTTGCCTCCATTTGGAGCAGAGCTGCTGCTTAAAAACATCTAAGGCAATCATGAGCGGGAGTAAACAAAGCAAAACACTAATGGCTTGTCTCAAATCAACAAAAGAAAAAAACGGGCAAACTTGTTTAACGGTGATAACGAGGAGGATGAAAGGAAACATCGCAGACTTTATGTTGTGGAGGAATTCGCCGTGTAGGGCTTCGTAATGTGAACTACAACCAGGATGAGAGGTTTGTTTCTCTCTCTCCTGCTAAAGGTCTCGACTTTTACGTGTCATAATCCAGACATCTCCCTCTGCCAAGGGGATAAAGACAAGAGCATATTTCTGCTTCTTTTAAGTAAAATACCATTAAATCGCTGATTTATTCATTCACTATGTAGAATTTCTCCACTAAGGCCTGAAGAAAAAGACAGACATTTTTGATTGATATCTTTCCTTCCTTCCATTTTTTTCTGAACAGTGTTCTCTTCTGCTCTGGCTGCAGGACGCATAATTAAGATACCCGTGGTGTTTTAAGGAATTAAACTGCAGGCCAGAAAGACTCTGCAGTCAGTGTGAAAGGAAAAGAAAAGTTCGACATGAATACAGGAAAGCACTTTTAAAACTAATTGAGGGACGGAATTTCTTATGTAATTTCAGGCCTTGAAAATCTTTTCCTTCATCTCTCCACGCTCTTCTAAAGAAAAATCAAGAATAGTGGCAAAAATTACAGCAGCAAAAAGGGAACTAAATTAATGCTTATGATTATAGCCATCATCCTGTTCAGCTAATGTGTTACATTTGACAGTTGTCCTGACAAAACCACGACTCTCCAAAAGCTGAGCTGTTCTCACACACGAAGGAAAACAATAATATTTATACTCTTATAAAGTTTGCATTTTTAACCTATGGGAATAAAGCAGTCTGAGTTAAAGCGGCCATATCATGCAAATTTATATGTCTATTATTATATTCTGGGGTTTTTCTCGCACATGTCTACATGATTTACAATTCAAAAGAAACCTTTATTTATCATAAACACACCACAAATGATGCAGTCCCATCAGTTCAGCCTGTGTCTGTTTTAGTTCCCGTCACCTTAAGGCCCCAGTGGTAATACATGGGAATACATGTAAAAATACTAAAGACCACCATGATTAAGGCATGTATGCTGAGCTAGAACCCAGTTGTCTGGCCAAGTTTACTTTTTTCTTTTTTCAAATTGATGAACTCGCAAACATAATGCACATGTGCAGTGGGATGCATGACACAGATGCAAACCTGGAAGCTATCAGCTTTATTTTGGCTCACGGACCAGGCTACCAACTTCCACTGGAGTTGGCAGGTAACCAGTTCTGCTCAATTGATACAGGTTTTACTACTGATTCATCAACATTTTCTCAAAAACATCTACACGTGTTTGAGTATGATCAAAATCCAAGGCATGGGGGTGGACAGAGCCAACTGTTCAACCAACAAGTCTAACGCCAAAGTCTACGTAAGGGTCAGCGACCCTGGACGAATGGACAGAGGTAAACTGAAATCCCTGGTGCTGGGACATGCAGGGAACATTTTTACTTCAAGTTTGCAACATTTTTAGAATCATTATTTTCCTTGAACAGATAAGATCCAGACAGAATATGGAGAGAAAGGGGACATATGAGAAAGGTTTGGCATTTGTACCATGAAGCTATGTGGCACTCACCTTTAGTTTTTGAGCTTTACCGACACACAGGGCTTTCTGACATCATAACAATATATATTTGATTTGATATATTTGATAGAAGTTCAGAAAAGGCCAAAGTGCCACATGTTGCCTTCAAACAAATCCATCTGATTGAAGAGATGCTTACAGGAAGTGGAAATGTTGTACTGCACTGTAACTTGGCAAATTTATTTCATTTTCTACCGTCTCTTATTTGAGGTAAAGTTTTAAAAATACATTTTTGTATGACACTAGGAGTCTGGATTTCATCTCCCAGTTATACTGAAATTCCACTGGAATATTTTAATAGCCGTTTAAGAAGAGAGATGAAAGCACGGAAAACCGGCTCATGTTCATATGGACACGAGTGAAAATTTATAGATCTGTTCACAGTTAACAAATGTGTAGATACCAGTAAAACTGACTGTTAGATGTCCAGAAAACCGTCCAAGCATACTGGCTGTAAAGTCTGCCATTACTCCATCGAACATGTGTTCACCGCTTTGCTCACCTGTTACTGTTTAGCACATGCAGACAAGGACCTCGATTATTCCCAGTTAGATTTATATTAAAAGCTTTTTCATCCAGAGAATTTTGTCTGCTTAGAAATGCATAAAACTGCTACAAAGGTCTTCTAAGCACAAGTGATAAATCTGAGCCAAAAGATTAATAAGAAATACCAGCACCAAGGAGACATTTTTTAAATGATTCAAAGTTTCTGAATGTGACGATGTAGCTTAAATTCAGCTTTTTCATCGATCATCGGAAAAGCGTACTGATACATTTATAGACAACAAGATTTAAAACTGAAAATGTAAAAAACTTTTGCTGCATTCCTATCTCCTTACATATCAAGAGGATGCTGGGTCTTAAGTGTAGGTGTAACATTATTAAACAGTAAAAGAGTGAACAGGATCAACACTGATTGTTGAGCAGCATCCAGAGTTTAGGTACCTGAACCGGTTCAGAAAAAGTGCCCCCCACCCCAAATTTAAGAATCTAATAATTTGCTGAAAGGTTTCTGTAGACTTCTAAGAAGAGAAGTAAATTCTGTTGTAGGCTTATTGCATTCCTCACTGCTCACGTGTCTCTGTGCTCTGCCAATTCTAAACGTGTTAGAGGAGAGCAGCTCTGCTGGCTGGATGAACCTGACGTTCAACAAAGCCATGAAATTCAGAACTCCAACAGTCGTAGCGCTGCACCTTTTAGAATAACTGCACGACTGAAAGTGCGTTAGATTACATTAAGGTCATAGCGCAGCATGCATCCACGTATACTGATAGTCCTAAGGGTTTTTTTTAAAGCTTCAAGTTTTACACTTACTCTGTTTACAGTTTGTGTGGGAAGAGCAGTGAATTTACACGCAATGCATAACTTATTTGAATTATGCAACTTTCTGTCTCCAAGCTTACAAAGGAAGCATTCATTTAGGATAGAAAACTGGTCAGATCAAATGAGGGGCTTGAAGAGGGACATTTTCTTTCTTCCTGTTTGGAGTGAATAAAGGAATGTGAAGCACTTGGTGGATTTCATAACAGAGGTCGAGTGCCGAGAGCGTCAGTCAGAGCGCAGAGGCCAGAAATCCCAGGAGGGCCAAATGCCTGTGGGTATTATGACCAGCAAAGCGCAGAAAAGTGACCGGGCTCCACCAATAGGTGTCAGCCTTCCATCCTTCCTGCATGAGAGCCCTCGGAAATGTTTGTGTGTGTGGGTCCACGAGTAGAGAGCGGCTGGCTCCAGGCAGCATCTGGAGCTGGACGTCTGCAGTTGGCTGCAGCTCAAATGGACAGATAGTTTTGTTGGACTTGGTACGTGAACTCAGTGCTGCGCTCGGGGCTCTCTTTGCTTTCTGTGCTGACTCTTAGAGAGTTACTGACAACCAAGAAAATTTAATAGAACAGCAGCTCCTCTCACCTGATAATCGTATGAGTTCACCAGCAGTGGAGGAGGGAAGGAACCAGGGGATGACAGGAAGCCGGTTGACTCTTCGACAGGTGGTGGAGGGGGAGGGTAGTCCGCTGGGATGGAGATACACGCACACACACCAAGAAAAACAAAAACGGTTCATTAAATACTTCCCCTTTTTTCTCTCTTTTACAAACAAACTGTCACAATTGTGAAAGAACACACAGTCCACCGCTGAAAAAACACAGGAAAAAAAATGAAACATCTTTTTGAAATCATTTCATTCACAACAGGTGCCGAAAATGAGGTAAAGGGTTACAAATCTATGGAGAAATATAACAGTTCCCATGATGCTCTGCACAGTCGAGGTTAAAAGTAGATTACACCGTAAGCCTGCTGAGCTTATAGCGCATAAATACATGACTGGCTCTGCAGCGTCCAGCATGTTGACACAAACATGATTTACAAAGTATGTCGTTCCAAAAATTTTAAAAAGTGCATCAAATTATCATTTTGGGACAATACGCATTAATGCATCGCCATCTGTTTGAACGTTAACTTTGTATTTTCTGCATATTTTATTCTGTATATATGTTCTTTGTTATGATTACTGCTTGCCTTTCTTTTATCCCCGATGCGAGACACTCCCTCAGTTTCGTCTTACTACTATACAAAGTATGACTGTGCAATGACAATAAAACGTTTTTACAGAAAGCTTTATGGGGCAAAAATATGTTCTTTACACCTGCAGGTTAGATTGTCAGCTGGATCAAATGCTCAAACATTACATTTGAGCTTTAACAATCAATATATATGCATATTTTTTATTAGCAACAATCGATAAAATGACTGTTTTTCACCATCATGAGAAACACCACTGGATTCTGCAATTTCCTATATTTCATTTTAGCACCTTTCAGCTCTTTGTTCTGGTTTTCCACTTCACTGATCTCAATATTACTTTTGCCCACTGCACAACAGGAAGTTGCTAACCAATAAAAGTTACCTGTACTAGTTACTGACACAACAGAAAGTCAGTAACTAGGTGGTCAACACATGCCAGCCAGCACCACTGATACCAGAGGCTACTGGGAGTGGGCTTCTGTAACAAACTAACCTATCATTGGCTGATGTAGCTCACAGATCCACCATCATTTTTATTCCCACTTCTCCAACTTGCATTACCTAACGCTATTTAACATTTGGTCTTTCAACCTATCAAAATGTGAGCTGATTCTCAAAAGGCACCAAGGCAGACCTGGCTCCATACCAGGAATCCATCAGTGGAAGAGAGGTAATAGTAGCGCATGTAGCCACTGAAGAGCCAGACATCTCCCTGAGGAGTTAGTGGAGACCTTAACAGAGCTAAAATCGAGTAAACTGTCGCTCAAAACAAATGCTGATATTAATCTTTGCATCTGCAGGTCGCCGTTTGCAAACATGTCTGCCATATGAGAGCCGTATGCACAAATGTGTGGTGTTTTCAATCACAACTGAACATTTTTTGTTCAGAGCAACAGCATTTTGATTTTTTTTATTATGAACTGTTTAACTTGCAATTCAATTGAAAACAACAATATAATTCATTATTCGGACTTATTTAAGCAGCTTAAAACGCGAGAATCGCATTTTGTCATTAAGGTGTCGAACCGTCTGAAAGATGCAAGAAGTCGTTTAATGGAGCGCACGTTTGTTATAACCGGCATCTGTACAAAACACCAGTTGCAGAGTAGCTGATTAGACTTATTATTATTAGAAGTCATCATCATTTGCCTGAACTGCAAAATCAAATCAGAGATTTGAAAGAGGTCATACTCTTTAAAAAAAAAAAAGAAGAAGAAAAAAAAAACAGAGCGACGGCGACTGAATGAGACAAAGAAGTAGAGCCTCGCTATCCCACGTCAACGGACTGACACACATAATTGCAGCAATTTGGTTAACTAAGAAGTACTAATCTGGAGCAAGCGTGGCTTTTTCCCCTCTCTCTCCCTGAAATTGAAATTGAAATGTTGTGTTACAGACGGGTTAGACAAGGCGTTTGCCTTGCCAGACGACGAGAAACAAGCTAAATTTGTAGTTCTGAAGTGCGCGCTAATCCAAGGATTGCATCCCGCCACATGTTTCAGACAGGATAAGGAGTTACGTGCCAAATTAAATTCTGATTTGGCTTCTCTCGGCATAGGACTTAAGACTGAATCATTTGACCATGTACTTCTAAGTACCAAACCAGACATGAGCTTTGCAAATTAAAGGCTTTTATGAGACGTAATGGGAATTTGTTCCAATGCTAAGACTTTGATGAGTCCTGTTCAGAAATTCCATTTGCATTCCATGGCTTTTATCTGTTTTCATTAGAATCTAATTGATGTCATCAGTGTAGTTTATCCAAGGCAGCTGACCAAATTAATTAAGCGTGGTTTTCAGTTGCCTCAACAAAAAAAAAAAAAAAAAAGAAGAGAAAGAGAGAGAGAGAAAAAGGGAGCCAAAAAAAAAAAAAAAAAAAAAAATAGGAAGTGAAGACAGAGAGATAATGCAGCATGGTTAAAACTGGACACTTCTGCGTCTTGAGCATTACTACGTTCAAGAAATTGTGAGCATTGCATTAAACATTCCCTCTGGGCACTTGAGGCCCTCCATGTGAATTGTTTATATAATAACCTTGTGACCTCCACTAAAACTCCAGAGTGTAACAGCTCCTCTAAACCTCTGGGAGAGAAAATAAAATATGGTGCTCGACAACAAGGCTCGGGCCCGGCCTGCCCTCACCTCCTGCTCCAGCACGGATCCTTTTTACCCGAATATAAGTCACTTGTAACTTGTGGCTTACAGAGAATTAAATCATTAAGTTGCATGTACGTTTCTCTCAAACATCAAAGATGTTTTGGATTCATCATTTCAGGAAACACGAGTTGTAAATGTTTCAGAGAAGCATGTTTTATTGAAAAGGTTTTATAGCTTTGTGCGTGGAACAGTGGAAAGCAAGACTTGGAGGAGGAACGGGGGTCATTAGGCGTCTTTGCTCAAAGGATGTTTCTGGCCATTTCCCCTCTTGACCTAATTTGTTTTCTCCCATCCATCATCGCACCAGTCATTTAGGAGTGAATCGCATTAGTGTGCTAATGTTAAATTAAAAAAAAACAAACAACCTTTGCATTCACCGTTTGCACCCCCAGTAGTCTTTTCAAGGAAAACCATTCTCTCTCATAAAAAAAATGCACTCAGCCTTGAAGATGTTTGCAGCTGATTCAGGTTCAGAAAAGAAACAGCGTTTACGCTTTAAGAAGAAGCCTTTTGAATTAAGTGGCATTTAATGTTATCCCACATTTCCATAACTGAACATTCTTTTATAAGAGGAATGATCTCACTTTGAAAATACAATACACCTGTGACCAGAAGCTCTTCAGTGCCATTCAAACACTCTTGACTTTATTAGTTTCAACTAGAAACTCTGCAAAGC
Organism: Pelvicachromis taeniatus; assembly: GCA_015108175.1. Taxonomy (NCBI): domain Eukaryota; kingdom Metazoa; phylum Chordata; class Actinopteri; order Cichliformes; family Cichlidae; genus Pelvicachromis; species Pelvicachromis taeniatus. Next base: position 87,663 of record VURO01023003.1, read on the forward strand.
CACAAAGTGGTTAAAGCCATACATTATATATATATATATATATATATATATATATATATATATATATAATGTTACAAGTTACAACGTAGATTTCCCGCATTAGTCTAAATGTTGTTGCTCATCACATGGATACAATGACGATAGTTTCTCTCTCTGTGGAGATCCGCCCTTAGCATCATTGTTCAACAGCACTTTGTGTAATCAAAAACTATTAAAGCTACCTTCAATGGTCAGTTTGATGCTTATAATAAGCTAATATTAATACCCTTCATCGTTATTCTTTCATGCGCACTTTAAAGTGCTATTTGCATTTAGCGTGTTTAAAATACATAACATATCATTCTAACTGCATTATTGTAAAAATAACAGGAATAAAGTACACGGATATTCAGAGCGGGCAACCACCAGTGAGGCCAATGCACAAATAAAGTCCGAAGAACTTTAATGGGTTCTTCTTTTTTCCTTCCTTTTAGCATAATCTTGGTGGATCAATAACAGTAAACGGTGGGCTTGGTGTCAAGTCTTCCAATACAACCTCAAGAACCCTTCAAACAAGGAACTTAACTTATATTTCTACGACCTGTAGGACATAGTTCCAGTTTTGGTTCCTGGACTCAGTTCCTGCCTCTGAGTCAATATTAGAGTGAGAGGTGGTAAACTGGATGAATATTATTAAAATGTAAACCGCAGTTCCTGTAGGCAGACCAGGCTAAAAGGGAGAATGTCAGAGTGTGGCCAAAAACACTGAAGCAGGTTTATTGTAATATTCATTTTGATTCTATATTAGAGCATGATGGTTGTTTTAAATATTGCAAAATGGGGAAAATCTCACCCAGAAATCTACATGCTAAAAACACCATTTGCAGTGCAAACAGAAATATTTTTAAAATTTTTCACTTCTCTTTCTTTTCAACCACACACACACACACACCCAGACACACACACACACACAGTCAAATCTTCATGTCTTCCTCATCAAAAAGAATCCCTCTCACCTGCTAAACAGCAAAATTTAAAGTGGAAAAAAAGAACTTTTTAAACTTCCTAACTAATTAAATAACCTGCGAGCCTGTTTGTAACATTTTCTGCTATTTTCTTTCTGACCACCGACAACAGCAGGAATTGCACCTGCTGAAAAATACCACCAAGCAGGACGTCCCACTGCTACAAATCAAATCCTGGGTCTTTTTCTTCCTGAAATGACGAATCCAAAACATCTTTGGCCACAGAAACTTTGTACCATTGGTGTCAGCCATGGGACACAATATTTAATATTTCAGTATATAATATTTCAGAAAAAATACACACAAAAAAAAACCATTACTGGTTTTAGCACTCGCTGTTCTGCTGCTCTGCGCTGTGCTAATGCCGTTGAGCTTTTAAGCAGTGTGAAGCAGGCAGAGCGAGAACGGCTCCTGTGCTGTGAATGAAGCTGACTCCATTTGTGACAATAGGGAGATGAAAGCTCCAAGTGCGCACTAATGAGAGAAGCAGCAGGAACACCTACTTAATACGACAACTTCCCCTCTCTTTATTGAGCAATTACTTTTAAGTAGCCGCTTTGCGAACAAGGAATCCTAATCAGTGATTAAAGTTATTTGAGAGGCCGTAAGAGGTGTAATTGGTTATTGGGAACCCTGAGTATTGTTAAGGGGGTGACAAAGGGGTGCGGATGGATCCAGCTGTGACACTGAGGGACTTGTATTAAACTTTTGTTTTTAACTAAGTGATACATTTATTAACACTTCAAATACTGATAATTGTGAGCAACTCATTCTTGAATGTATGCGGGCGACTGCTCTTTAGAATAGTGTATTTTATTATCCCCTCCACGTGGATATGAATGAGTTTTTCTACATTATTTAGTTTAGAGGGGCTTCTGTGCCTCAGATTGAAGAATTATACATTTTGACTTGTTCACCAAGTTGGGGGAGACTGGAGCGACAGATTGACAGATGAATTGGCGACTCTTCAGCCGGGATGTGGACACAACTGGTCTGTTGTTGTAAAGAGATTGCAGGGCATAAAGAAAAAGTTGTTGTTTTTCCAGTCATCTATATTTGCATGCCTCACATTTGGCCACGAGCTGGGGGTACTGACCAAAGGAATATGACTGAGGAGGAAAGCAGCGGAAGCGAGCATCCACTGAAGGGTGTCTGGGCTCAGCCTCCGAGAACTCACCCTCTGCTCGAAAGGAGCCAGCTGAGCTGGTTCATGCGCCTGGCTCGAATGCTTGGATAAACTGCTGTATTTCTGATCAACTGGTAAGAAACTGCAGGACAGAACCAGGACACCAGAAGAGATCACATATTTCGGCTGGCTTAGGAAGGTCTCGGGATCCCATTTAAGACTTGGACGAGTCCAGGTATCTCTGTTAAACTGTGACTCGAACACGGGTAAGTGTCAGAAAATGGGCGGATGGATGGAAAGATTTTAGTATGCGAGTTGCATGACAAACTAGTCAAGTGTCACGAAAATTTCCCCAGAGATTGATTATATCTTCAAAAACAATGAAAAACTGGGGAAATCATATCAGTTTTCTCCAGAAAATATCACAGAACAGATACAGATCTCCTTCTGGATTCAGAGACTCAATTCATGCATATTGTGGAGGAAACTATCAGCAGTGGTGGAGGTGTGAAGTCTCAGACTGCTCTTGCTAAAAGTGCTACAGATAAGATTTTAGCAGAGCAATAAAAAAAAAAAAAAAACTTGCAGATTGTAAATGAGTGTTTTTTGTAGTACTTCTGATCTGGAGTAAGGATTAGTCAGTTCTGTGGGGGAAGGAAGATTGTACTGAAGGTTGAGCATATGTTTTCAGATTTACATATGTACAACATTATCAGAGTTACACGTGTGTAAGCGGTGGCCATCTGGCCTCTAAGGACTTAGGACAAAGCCTGGCAAAGAATGCAACTGCCTTTCGCACAACATAGCCCACATTTCTGCAAACAGAACAGTCTGCAGCAGAAAGAGCACAAACTGAGGAAACCTAAAATACAGGGAAAGAGCGATTTGGGCGTGCAGCACATAAATCCTCTCCCACAATATGAACTTGATTTATTGCTGAAAGCTTGAGCCTCTGCTGTCGGTTAGCGTTTACCCATGCTGCACTGAGCCGAAATAAGGACAGGACAGTGATCCAGTGTTGGTCCACACATGGCGGACGTGAAGAACGTCAACAATACCCATTCTCTAAAATCAGTCTTTTACGTTTGGACAAACGTGAAATAACCAGAATTCTAAATAAAGGGAAGTCCTACAAAAAAAAAAAAAAAGCTTTGCTTTATTGAGTAGCAAATACATAATCCCTCTCAAACAAAATGGACAAAAAGTGTTTTAAGTCCACATGTTTTATCTCCACATACGCACTCCAAATGTGCTGTGGAAGAGGTTGAGAGCACATTGTTTTGACATAATTATGGACTCGTTTTATTCCATCTTCCGCTGGTGAAGAGCAGCTGAGCCCTGTTCCTAATTAGCATGATATGTATAGAAGAGTGATTTACGACTTCATTTGGTTTAGAGATGCAAGGGAGGGATTTGAAGTCTTTGGAGATGTACTTGTTTTAAGTGTAAAAGGAGCAGACCAAAATTGGCTTCTGCTATTCTACGGAGAAATCCCACAGGAGGGAAAAAACGAGATCGGGAACAATAGGCGGATTATGTTTTCGAAAAAAGCTACGAAACAAATACTGAGGAAAGGTGAACGCTTGAAACAATAAATGGGCTGAACAATTAGTGTCTTAAGATGTGTTGTTAGCAGCGTTTTGTGATGAGTGAAAGTGTGATTCATCAAAAGGTGCAGAGGGGAGCTTTGCTGTCGTTTCTTCTAAACAAAGTGGTGAGCGAGTAAATGAAGCGAGTCAAATGTCACAGCAAAAAGCCACCGCTGTGTAAACTCTGCCAGTTTCATAACGTGAAACCTTTTCACCGAGACAATCGACTGTAAGCCTGCAGACAAGGCGCTTCTTCTGTGCTGCGAGTGTCGCGGGGCACGCGTGCCGTCAACTTTAACTTATAACACATGGCTCCGTGATCCCATAAAACGACCCATTCGTGAGGGGGCTTTTCTAAAGCCAACAAGTAGAGCTGAAGACTGTAAATATTCAAATCAAATTTAAGCGTAATTAAATTTAATGGATGTTTAATGCAACTTCTTAGGTGTTCTAATGCGTTTGAGTCACTGAGCTGTTCGGAAACATCTTTAATCATTTAAGGAGATGTTTAAAGCAGCAATACAAGAAGTTAATCTAACTCAGCAACCGGAGGAGCCGAGTGCTCTCTCTCCAAATACCGATCAGAATGTCATGTGCTCATAGTGAATCAAAGGAAATGCCACATCAAATCATATCATCGACGGAGTACTCATACAAAAAGCAGCATATAATGAATCACCAACGAGCTTGGAGAATGAAACGTTTGTTCTCGAGCATTATAAATATATTTAAGAAGTTTAAGATATTAGTAGGAATTATGTTATGCATACAACTCCATTACCGTGCAGCTACAATGAACATGTAATAATATGCAGACAGCTACGCTTCCATTACAATTGATTAAGAAGTCTACACCGTGTGTGAGAAAACTGAGAAAATGCCATGAAAATAGAAAATAGATTAGTTGCTATTTTTTCCTCCTTTTTATCTTTGGTCTGCTTAGTCATTTCACAGAGAAACGGTTCATTCATCACTAAAAATGAACACCGACTCTGTTATCAGTATTTATTTTTGCTAGTCCCAGCAGGCTGCTGGATTGCAACATAGATGACGGTCAATGTTTCACGGAGCTGCGCTGGCTCCAAAAGCTAAAGACACAACAGCATCCAAAAGTGAAAGCTCCCCATGTTTTGGCAAATGATTTGCAGACACTGTGGATTTGGGGTCACCGCGAGGTTAGAGCTGCAGGAACAGAAAGAGCTGTGCCAGAAGGCTGCCAATGAATTTACAGTCCGGGCGTATGACCTTTAGGTAGTGACCAAAAGAATAGGAGTCAAACAAACTGAAAATTGATTTATTTATTTTTTGTAGGACAGAAGGGATCACCTTAACAGAAAAAAAAAAATGAAGAAAAAGACTGTCGGTGCAGAGCTGCTGCTCCATTGTGTCCAAAAAAATGCCAACTGAAGTGGTTTGGGCAATTGATCTAGAGGCCTGCTCTCAATGTCTTGTGAGCTTAGAGGAGACTCAGGACATGATGAACACATCTCTCATCTGCAATAAGAATATCATAGGATCCTACAACCTGAAACATGGCATGTCTGGATGTTTCTGGTGCCACCCAAACCACACACAGGCTGGATGAAACAAATCACCTGGGTCATTCTATCAGATCATTGATCACAGGTAATGCGGATATTTGGGATCGTTAATGATGAGTGCAGAAATGCCTAAATGTTTATGGCAACTTGGCATCAATATCATCGTCTTTCAGAGCACCTTGAGCACAATCGATCTCATCTGATCTTGGAAGCTAAGTAGGGTCGGGTCTGGATAGTGCTCGGATGGGCCGCCTGGAAATACCAGGTGGTGTAAGCTTCACGGGTGGCTGTGGCTCAGGAGGTAGAGCAGATCATCTAACTAATGGGACTGTTGGTGGTTCAATCCTGGCTGCTCCAGTCTGCATGCCAAAGTATCCTCGGGCAACATACTGAACCCCAAGTTGCTTCCGATGCATTCACCGCGAGTGTGATTGTTCGATAGAGAGCTCTTAGGCATAGAGAGAATGGGTGTGTGTGAATGGGTTAATGAGGCTTGTAGTATAGAGCACTTTGAGTGTTCAAGCAGAGTAGAAAGACACTATGTAAGAACCAGTCCATTTACCATACATTATGCTGGGCTATAAGATGAATGTGCTTTTGTCTTTATGTCAGTTACTTCCTTGTATTTTAAAATATCAATATGAATAAAACTTAAAAACACTCACACCAAAGTTTAAGTTTGCATTTTAACACTGATGTTACTGAGCAGAGACTCGTACTCCAGGTGTGGGGAAACCAAATGATGAGACTGTTTAATTAAACAAATAAAAGAACTCTTGTAAAGAAATTCAAGCATGATGTTGACAGTGTTGAAATCACAAATGGATCAAGCAGCATTCGGCAGCATTAACCCAGAATAGATTTTAATTAAAACCTTCATGTATGAAGGAAATGTAATTTTTTAAAGCTGATGAAGTTTATTATTGCTGTCATTTGATATCATTAAACTCTTAAAATCCAAATCTAAACTATGAATGACTAGAAGGCCAAGATTTCTCATGTGCAAGTTCAGTTTTCGAAATCTTACTCAGCAGTCGAACTTCCTTAAATTATGTAGACGCAACCGTGAAAGAATAGACAGGATATGTAGAAAACCATTTTAGCAATACTACGAACTTTAAGGACGAGCCGTGAGATTTGGAGAAGTGAAATGTCTCATTCTTGTAAGATTACACTAAAAAACAGTGGCTGCTATAGACCCGTGAAATACACACTGTAATAAATATCGTTAGGAGAGAGGAAACAACATTGCGCGAAACTTCCATGCAGAAAGATTCTCCTCAGTTAAGACTTTGCACACACGGCAGAAAACACACAACAAGTAGCTGAAGTAGAGCGTGTGTTCCAGTTAAGATAAAAGTTGCCTTGTTATGCGCTCTGAGTGGGAGCCTGTGGTATCTATGGGGACACTGACACACTCAGTGGTGGATTTCCTGTAAATTCTCCTGGTGACACCCATGAGGGACTCTGACATAACAACCGGTAGTCAGTTTGCCTCTGGCCAGTCAAGCAGGGAGGAATAAAAACAGCTTATGCACATGTTCGACACTTTGGAACTGCTCTGAGCAAACAATTAGCAGGTTTCTGATAACTTCACGTGAAAAGTTTGTTTTAAACAGAAAAATAACTGCACTTCTCGGATGTTTAACTTTCACTATGATTAGCCCACTGCACCAAAAGTTTGATCTTGATAACGAGCAGAAAGACATTATGAGACATAACAGGGTGTTATTGACGCAAAATAACTTCAGTATCAAAGGTTGTGGTTTTGAGGCCATCTATCGCTTCACATCAATCAGACTGTAAAGCATTTAATATTTGAAATATTCTGAATGGAAATGCAAATGATGACTCACTCCAGAGTGATTCAGTTTCCCATGCTGTGTCTGACAGTTTTTGTTCACACCATATACATGCATACATTCATTTCATGGAGGGGAAAAAAAAAATCCCCATCTGAACGCTTGACTAAGATCATTCTAAACAGAAATTTAGAGCAGCTGTTTGCACGATGCAGTAAATCAGCGACGAGGCCCCTCAAAAGACTGAAACTCCTCTCAAAATAGTGTCGGAGTTAGAGGGTGGGAAAAAAAAGGCACAAGACGACATTCAAAAGACATCCCTGGTTTGAAATCTGAAGAGAGTCAGCAAGTAGCGAATCTCCGGTCTGTGTCGTGAGGACGTCTCTGTCCTCGACATCACGTTTACCACTCCGTTCTCATGCGTAGGTTACACCGAAAAAGAGAAGTCCCAGGGAGCGCTGAGCGGACGCTGATTCGTCATCAGCATGTGTTGCTCTGTTCGCACAGCTGCACGAGTGCATACACCTCTATGACTTTATACAAAAAGCAAAACATGTCAAAGAAGAACATTAGCTCCAAAATAGGCCTTTTCTCATAAAATATAATGATTTATTCCTCTGGGTTTTAAGGAAAGGCCGCAGTGTCCTACATCAATAGCGCGAGGGCTTTTTCAACTATTTTCAGAGCTTGACGGCACCCATTAAACGACACACTGTTGTCAATACCGTTTTAGCAAAGCTGGGCCTAATATGCTTCACAGCAGTCGTTTTCATTGCAGAGCTGTTGCAGTGGATTGCGTTACCTTGTACAGTTATTCATCATATTTTGTCCACCTCTCCCACAGGATGTTGCATCGTGATTTTAAAAATCACACAACCTTTAAAAATTAGCAAAAATAAATCTTTAAAGCCAAGCTCCAGCATAAAAGCGGGCATTAAAAAGAAAAACAAAAAGGAACTGGAGCATTAGTGGCTCTATGAAAAAAAACCTTCCTATAGTGCATGTACCATATAAGATCAACTTAAACCCAAAAATCTTTTATTGGAAGGAACTTTGAGTCTCTGTCTGAGACATGTATGTCTTTGACTTCCTCCTTCTGGGGCTTTAATCAGAACAAGTGATCCTCAAATAAAAAATAAATAAATAAATAAAATCTGAGTGCAGATTTGGTCGACTGTCTGCCACCCTGTCTGCACACAATAAACATGGCCTCGGAGAGCTCATTCCAGCCCCAATGCTGGCCCCTGCTAGACAAAAAGGACAGCAGGGTGCTGTGCCAAATTGACTTGTCCCTAATTTTTTATGCTAATCCTCAATTTTACATCAGGCAGTCCCCACGTTTGATATAAAAGATATTAAACAGATAAATGAGGAGACACCCAGATAAGCTGTTCATAAAGACGTCTTATCCGCTGACAAGTGGAGATGTCTGCAGATGGCTTTACATATTTGCATGATCAAAATGCTGACAACAACCAATCAAGTGTCATTTCTAAATGCTTTAATGGAAAGGGGAACGCTTAAGCAGCCCACAAAGATGCTGCAACCTATGGATGTTTAATCAACAATGTCACATAGAATTAAACCCAGAGCAGCTGGAAACGTGCAGAAGAAGAGGCTATTCGACAGTTTTCTGAATATTTTCAGCTTCATCAACAGATCACCTCAAGATTTTGAGCAATTCCCAGTTTATGGAAATACAGTAAAAGGTGACATTGAAAGGTCAGGTTTCCATGGGTCACAGAGGTCATGAGTATTTTAATACAACTTTGACCTCATTCAGCTCAACAGAGTAAAACATTTACATTACAAAGTACAACACTGCAATTATTATATAATCTACTGATGTATTCCCACCCTCTTCACATTGTTTCAATAATCCTCTTAATACCCGGACAATGCAAAACGCTGAAAATAAGACAGTGGCTATGGGTGTGGATTAAATGTTGGTGAAGTGACATTTTAAAATCTCAAGGGTTTAATGGCGCCACAAATCATCAACTGGCCATGAAAACCTTTTTTTTCTCCCTAATTTACAGAAGGAGCAGTGCTGTGAACTGGGGTCAAAATCAATACTCAAAACCAAGCCTCATTTATTCTGGGTGGTGTAGCGCTGGAATGTGGACACTGGTCAAAGAAAAACTACACTCCGATCACAACAATAACTATGGGCTTAAATGAAAAACCAGTGATGCACATGATTTAAAATGGGAATTCTTAAGACTTGAACCAACCAAGTCTTTTTCCATACAATTAATAGTTGGACATTTTCAGTAAAAGGGGGGAGTTCAAATTGCACGTTACAACAAAATACATTTCTTCTGCTGATCTCCTGACATATGTCTGAGTTGCATCCTTATTAATGCAACAAACAAGCCAGGATTAAAAGTGGACCTATTGTATTAAAGCACACCTATAGATCCCACTAATGTCATCATAGCAATCGTATTAATCTAAAAGATTCAAATGCGTTCTTGGACATTTAAAAACGAATGTTTGAAAAATAATCATTTATGGCTGGTTGTCTCAAACCACCACACATTTAAGGACCGTTTTATGGCAGATTATTTTTAACCACTTTGGGCAAAAATCTGACTACAAAAAGCGTACAAACCATCCTAAACGTTGTAACAATTTTCCTACTTCTCAGAAAAAGAGCCAGACCTTGGTGCTGCCAGTGACTCCTACAAAAAAGTAAGTTTATCAGAACTCTCCCAAAATGTACAGATTTAAAAGCATGAATCATCCGTGGTAATTACTGGGATAATCTGGCTGGGTTAATCTGGATGAGCAAAATGGGCAGAATTTATGGATTCAGCCCTACCAACATCAATCCTGGACTTCCTGGTAGAAGGCTAAAGAGGCTTTGGAACATCCCTGCTCAGGTAATTCTAATGCATTAACTAAAAGACAGTTTTGAATCATAATTACACACCAATAAGACTGGTGGGAATGACTAGTGATGGGCTTCAACATAAAAAAAATATTAAAAGGTGTGAAGAGCCCCTGGTCAACCATAAGAGAAAGCACCTGACACTCAGCACGAGGGTTGACAACCTGCTCACAGGTCACGCTTCCAGTTTCTCCTCCCTTTGCTCTCCCCGGACTCACTCTTTTTGGGATTCAAACATTGCCCCATTATCTTCCTTAACCCCAATCAAACACACTGCAGAACCAACTCTGCTCTTAATGGAGACAACGAAAAGATGTCAGCAAGGACACCAAATCTTTGTCCAGTTATGGCTCTGGGGGTCTGAGAAAGTGGATTTGATGATTACAAAGCCAAAGAGCTGCACTACCACCTCTAAAAGCATCGCACAGCAAACCTATATGATGTCTCAGACCCAGGCTGTCCCCGTTACATTTCATCTAACCTCAGCACGAGTCTTCGTTCTTCATTTTTAATCTTCTCAAATTTCTATTTCTGTGACTTACCAGCAGCAGTCTGCCTGCACAGAACAAAATTAACATATCACCAAATTTAATCTCACTAAATATCAGGTTAACCTCACCAAATCTGTCACAACTGGTACCATTTTCACTATGTGAGTCTTTGTGTGTGTGATCATGGCAAAATGCGTTCCACAGCCATCCAACCCAACAGCAGTGAAGTTGACCTTTGCCTCTAGTTAATGAATGATTTAACAATCAGTTATAATTTCTTAACCTATAATGAACCAGTATAAAGTGCAGCAGTTATAAAGTCAAACATTTCCATCCTTCCAGTTTTACAGGTAAAGACGGTGCAGATGAAACGAGTGTGTTTCTCCAGGAGTTTACGTTGCAGGTGGGGGAGAGATATAGGAGAGGGGGAGAATGAACTCAATCTGGGCGTCTATTGTCTTATGTAGTCCGGAAGATGATTGGATGATGGGGTGGGGGTAGTACCCTCTGCGGTGGGGTGGGATGGGCCGCCCCGGGCTCTGTGGGGCTTGGCGGTGCTACTGCTGTGGGCCCTGGTCTGGATGGGGCTGGGCCTCTTGCTCAGGTCAGCCGGGGAGCTGGCCCCAGGGAAGGGCTACTATACGGCATCCAGAGGAAAGTCTGTGTATTCAACCTCACCTCAGGCGCTGATGCCCACCTCTCAATTTTAAATGCATGTAGACATTATAGGGTTCTCAGGAGGGGCCGTGCTGACACCGGCTGCTCTCTGGCAGGAAGCACCACACCCTCCCGTGTTTTAAATGCACTTTAGAACAGCACGCAGCAACACCACATATGAGCGGGTGGAGGGAGGCATGTGGTCTTCACCTGGTACCCCTGGCCCATTCAGGCCCCTTCCGGAGGGTGTGGGGCCCTCGGGCCTCTGGACCTGGGGATCGGTCTGGTGCGGCCTGCTTCTTGCCCTGGGGGGGCGGGGCTATGGCTCCCCGCACCCTCTAGCAGATCGTTACATGGAGAAACCTTTTGAATACAAGCGCGCTCACGCACACGGGTGTACACACAGGTGCTCACAGACACAAACAATTCTTTCCTGGCTGCTAACAATTATTGTCTTGTGTGTGACACAATAACATTTAATATTTAGTATTTACTGTTATTTATAGTTATCTAGGTTATTGCTGGCTATTGTGTTGCTCTCTTTTTGCTTGTTTTCTTATTTTTTCCCCTCTCTCAACAGGTGATCTAGCAGATTTTTTTTAGTGCCTTCTCTCACTGTCCCTCTTCCCCTCAGTTTTTCTTTCCCTCCCTTTCTTTCTCGCTCCCTTTCCTATCCCCTATCATGTCTGTCCTGTCTGTAATAACTTAAAATAAAATAAAATAAATAAATAATAATAACAAAGGTCAGTCAACTGGACCAATACGGCAAGGACGTGATGATCCACTTCGTAAAGTAAATCCGATGAGCATCTTTCTTTGTTTTCAGACAATAATTCTGATGGCTGAAGAACCAAACGGGACAGGGAAATAAATAAAATAAGTATGTGTGCGATTCTGATGCGAGCACTCTTCAGTTTACTTCCTCAGGCTAAGCTGCATTCTTTACAGATCACCCAAATAATGTGCAAACATTTTTCACAGCTTTGCCGCACTCTTATTAACTGTGCTACAGTGACTATAGGTCATGTTGCTTTCATCCTGACAATGGCTAAAGAAGTGTAAGGATGGATAAGGACTGCTTTGTGTCCATTAGAGGGAAGGAAAAAATCAAAGAAACCAATAATAAACAAGTGCATGTGCAAAACAGCAGTGTAGAGTTCGTCAAGGCTTACTTCTAGGGCCTTTTCCATTCAACACTCTAGCTCACACAGTGGGGAAACAATGACAACAATAAATGCAGCTTCTGCTGTTAAAGATATCAAATCAGGTCAAATGTCTTGGTCAAGTCAAAGAGACAGATGTAAATTTTAAGTTCAAGTACATTAAAACAATATTACAGGGTTAGCCCATAATCACAATAAGAATTCATAAGAATTACAAGAATTCTCCAAGACTTCAAATAACTTGGTGAACAAGTAAACAAGCTCTACAGTCTATCTATTCTTGGTTTATAACACAATTATAGGGATAATTATGTGAAGCTGTCTAGTAGTATAGGCAATGTACTTAATAAAAGCTCAAGGTGTCTTTTCATGACAAAGAAGCCATCTAAGAACGATTTTTACACCACTAACATCTGGAGTACAAGACGGTCTGTAAGTCAAACCACAAACCCCTACAGACAGCAGTGTTTTCAGCCTGACAGCGTGCTCTCGTCCTGCTGAATTTCATAACCGTTTCCCCTGTTTTGGAACTCTGGGGCTCTCGGGGGGGGGGGGGGGGGGGGGGGGGGGGGGGGGGGTTGTATTTTTTGG
>VURO01023003.1:100539-113582 GCA_015108175.1 Pelvicachromis taeniatus
GGCAGAGGTTTAGATAATTTTCACGTTACAACACATAACTGGAAGGGAAAGTGAGGAAAGAGAATATTATTGTTGTCTGTGCTTCCAGCTCCATCTTTACAACGCTGACTGGTAAATGAAATGGAGCTTAAATTGAAAACATGTGCAAAGCAGTCATATGGTGCAGTACAATCACTATACTATAATAGCATATGCAAAATAAAAGAATCAATTCCTTTAAAAAGTCTATAAGTAGCTCTGAGTAGGTCACAATGTTTCAGGTTTCAGTGTTAGTTCTTGTCAGTAAAAGAAAAAAACCGCTTCCTGTGTTCTCGTCTGCCCTCTTATTTAAACAAAAAGATTTTTTAAACTATTTGCATATGTCTTCCTATTATTGTGCTGTAGAAAAAGTGTGCTAATGCAAAGTATGATTTTACAAAGGTAAAAAATATACAGCACACTGTACAGATTTAATTCCATTTGCTTCCTCCTTCTAATCAAGAATATGAATTTAGAAAAAAGAAAATTGATTATTACAAGCAACTCCACATAAAAGTTAAATCCACATATTTGAGCTTTATTTTAAATAATCTTAAATCTTAATAACAGCTGGTAATTGTTAAAATTATAACCTCACATCTCAACATGTATTGCATATGAAGATGCAGCACTAGAGTCTTTTTTTCCTCTCACAAAAACAAGCCATCAGCTCCCAGGGGATTTAAAAAAAGCAGACAACACAAGGCTTCCTGCGCTCACACTTGACTGCAAACCACACTACCAACACTGCTTGTAAATTAGGCATGCAATAACACCTCTGCCACAATTAATAGCCAGAAATTCAATATTGTAAACAAGCGACAACTGGTGAATTATCCAGTTTTCAAGAGAAACTCGGAAATAAATCAATAAAACTGCCTATTTCACAGAGGACCACATAACAACTCAAACATTACCTAGAAATTCTCCAAATCTCAGAGCAACAAGAAGGTCAGAATAACTTTGATGGTTGATTATGTGAAAGAACTCTGTAAAAGTTTCTAGAGACGCTTTCATAAGGCTAATTTTAGGTGTTTAGTCACACTGTGAGCCATACACGGCAGCTGTGCACAGCTGTGGCTCAGGAGGCAGAGCGGGTCATCTGTTCAATTCATTTTTTATTTACATAACACCAGCTCACAGAAAACTACAGGGGAGAGGAGTCCTGGCATATAAACACACAGGGAATGAAAAGAAGGGAGCCAAAAGGAACTGAAGTGCATCATGGGAAATTCCCGGGCCCATAGTAGCATAACTGAGGGATGGTTCAGGGACACCTGATGAAGCCCTGAGTATAAGCCTTACCAAGGCTATACTGGTAATCAGAAGGTCAGTAGCTCGATCCACTGCTACTGCATCAATCTATAATTCATCCTGATTGGGTGTCAAATCTAAAGTTCTTAAAACAAGCTTCTATATGAATGTGCAAGTAAAAACGCATAAGAGCAGTTAGAATGGTTAAAAATATAAACATAATCTATAAATACAAGTTCATTTAATATTGATCTGAATTCAGTTTGGCTCTTCCTTTAATATTAACCAGTTATTTACTACTTATTTAAACTCTTTTACTCCAATTGAGCTCTCTGAGTTCACATCAGTAATTACTTTCTCCAACCATCAGCGTGTCTTTTACACCTCATTCCTACAAAACTGCTCAAACAAGTCCTGCCATTAATTCATGTTTCAATCTTAATAATAATAAATAAAAACTAAAAACAAAATTCTCTTTATCGTCACTTCACACATGTTTCAGTGGACCTTTTTAGGGATGAAAATCATCATCATCATTCATTGTATGAATTATTAATTGGCATTTAAAGCTGGCAGCAGTTAAACCGTTACTTGACACAGCTGCCTTAGCTAATTATAGGCCAATCTTCAACTTTTTATCTCAAAAATTCTTGAAAGAGAAGTTGCAAAACAGCTAACTGACCATCTGCAGAGGAATGGTTTATTTAAAGTCAGGTTTCAGAGCTCATCAAAGTACAGAAATGGTTACAAATGATCGTCTTATGGCCTCTGACAGCAAATTCATCTCTCTACTTGTCCTGCTAGACCTCAGTGCAGCGTTCAATACTGTTAAACATAATATTCTATTAGAGCGATTAGAGCATGCTGTAGATATTAGAGGTACTGTGTTTAGTCACAAGTGTTTAATGACATATGTCTAAATACAAACAGTGGTAAAATGCCAGTCTTAGTTTTACTGGATCTCAGTGCAGTATTTGATACAGTTGACCACAACATATTACTCAAACGACTGGAGAACTGGGCAGGTCTTTCAGGAACTGTACTAAACTGGTTCAAAGCATACTTAGAAAACAGGAAATACTTTGTATCAATAGGTAACTTCACATCTGAGCAGACAAGTATCACATGTGGAGTTCCCCAAGGTTCCATATTGTGCTATATAAATAAACTTGCCTTGCCTTACCGCGCTGCAGTGGTTTGTATCATATCTATCTAATAGACTCCAATTTGTTCATGTAAATGGAGAGTCCTCTTTACACACTAAGGTTAATTATGGAGTTCCACAGGGTGCAGTGTTAGGACCAATTCTGTTTACATTATACATGCTTCACTTAGGCAGTATCATCAGAAGGCATAGCATACGTTTTCACTGCTGTGCAGATGACACTCAACTTTACGTATCCATGAAGAAAGATAACACACACCAATTAGTTAAACTGCAGGAATGTCTTAAAAACATAAAGACCTAGATGACATCTTTCTTCTTCTTCTTAATTCAGATTAAACTGAGGTTATTGTACTCGGCCCTGAAAATGATTTTAGTCCATTTTTGAGATTAGGGTTAAAATGCTCATTTTTAATAAAGTTTATAGTTAGGGCTGTATCAGGTGACCCTGAATCATCCCTTAGTTATGCTGCAGTAGGTCTAGGCTGCTGGGGGATTCCCATGATGCATTGAGTGTTTCTTCTTCAATCACCATTTCACTCACTATGTGTTAATAGACCTCTCTGCATTTAATTATTACTTATTAAAAATTTCTGGCACGCTTCCACAGTGTGTCTTTGTCTTCCTCCCCTAACCCCAACCAGTTGCGGCAGATGGCCGCCCCTCCCCGAGCCTGGTTCTAGTGAAGGTTTCTTCCTGTTAAAAGGGAGTTTTCTCTTCCTACTCTCACCGAAGTGCTTGCTCATAGGGGGTCAATATGATTGTTGGGGTTTTCTCTGTTTTCTTTGTATTATTGTAGGGTCTTTACCGTACAATATAAAGAGAAGAAACAAGAAAAAGATCAAAACCATATGCTCTTTACCGTCACTTTAGTGTCCTTCATCAAGGATCTTTTTAGGGGTGAAAATCGTGTTGTATGTATATTTTATGAACTGTACTGTATGGAAATATGTATGGAAATATCTAGTACACATGGGAATATTCATTGAACAAGCCGTTGTAGCATTTTGAAAATTTAACACTTACGTTTCTGTCTCAGTGACTGTTAAATATATTGCTGAATAAAGAAATGCCCAAGACACTCAAACAGTAAAATTTAAAATCCACTCTATTACACTTGTAGCAATTATAAGGTAGGACAGGTTTATTGCTAACTGCAGAAGATGAAATGTGGGTGAATACTAAACATGGAGAGTGCAGAGTTTAACAACAAAAATATCATATTAGTAATAAACGCTGCAAAGTGGAGACATTTTAATTATTTTGTAAGTTAGTGATATTTCCTTAGTTCAAGCAACTTGAAGACATTGCCTGTGTGCTTACCTGCCGGTTCAGAGAGTGTGGCCTCTCCCATCTGTTTGTAAGGGTTGAACTTGGGCTTGGGGGCGACCACGGGGGCAAACTTCTTAGGTGCCTGCTGCTGTGAGACGGAGATGCTCGCACTACCCAAAGATGGAGTGGTCTCCATCCTGGCAGTCACCTGTCCTGTCTGCTCATTTGCTGGGTTCCACATGGTTCTAAGGAGGGGACACAGAATTATTAAAAGTCAGGAGCTGCAAACTCAAGAGTGATGCAGAAAGTAAAAGTGTGAGGAGGGACAACAAATTTAATGGGAAGGAGGTGGGGTGGGGGGTTATAATGTTAACTGTGGCAAAGAGCAGCGTTGCATACTGCAATTTACAGCCTATAATGGCAAGAGTCAGCATTAATATTGTTCAGTTATGATAAGGGATGATGCTATCAAAGTGTATGAATACCAGCTAAATGGGTAAAACGGTGATAAATTACTACATTTACGTTATTATTTCTTCATGTTTTGAACTTGTTTTGTAAAACTAATTGTAACACAGGAGCCCACAGATGTTACGCCACTCTGATGTGAAAACAAGTAAGGTCCAAAGTAAGACATGCTAACCAGGTCAATTCCGAAGTATTGTGATGTAGCAAGCACAGCTAATATCAGCCACAGCCTGCAAACATCCTGTGTGCTATAGATGGAGCAACAACCACACATTTCAGGAGCAAATAAAAAATAATTTGATAACATCAATAACAGTTTCAAAAAGCTCTCAAATATTTCAAGCTCACGTATTTGCATAACCTAGGAGTGTTTTACTTTTAGTTGATTATTTTTTGTAAATTAGTCCCCAGGAACATCCCTACTTATAATATGAAACAGAAACTAACCCTTCACCTTTGGCTGACATTGGGCAACAGGATGGGTACACTAACCATGTGTCAATGTTAGCAATGAAATGTGTCAATGTTAGCAATGAAAAAAGTGCCTGTATGAATACATGTGAATGGGTATGAGGCATGTTACAAAGTAGAAAAGTGCTATATAAAACCCAGCATGACTAAAAATCTGAATAGTTACCACCAGTTGTACATGACAGCAGTACAAACTGTACTTTTACTCACATTTTTTAAATTGCTCAAGTTCAATGTGAGTTTGACAGTTTCAGTGAGACCTGACCTACTGCATTAAACACCTTCTATGTGTCACCATTTCCCACCATCTCTGCTTCATAAAAGAGGTGACTGAGGCCACAATATCCACATGCAGCACAAGTTAGACTAATTATAAGCGTACACAGATCACATCTACGCCCCCACCCCACCCCCTGACAACGGAGTCTGCTTTAAAGCGGCTGGCAGAATTACGCTGTAAAGTGAAAAACAAGGCAATAAACAGCGTGTTCTGACATGCAGCAAAGTGTCCGATTTAATAAAGTAACAAAAGCGTTAAAGTAGAAGGGAAATCACTTTGAACTCTGACTCTGAGCCTTCGCTTTCTTTACTTGCACGGTTGCTTGCGATGCTGGCACGAGATCAACAAATCAAACGAGTGATATGAGAGACAAAGAGCGGTGAAAACAACAAAGTACTTTAAAAACAAAAAGACTTTGGAAGAGGAAAAAGTATTGAAAAATGCTGTAACCCTGATGTAACCATCAATGATTTTTTAGCGTTGATGTAGCTGTCAACAAGGAGATCAGATGAGTGTTTGGGAATGACAGAACACTGATCCACAGTCACGCGCTCGCACACAAAAAAACAAAAACAACACTTGACTACTTATTACTTAATTTCATGCTGTTTCTGTTTTCTTTGGTTTTTGGAGGGTGCATGAGAAGAACGAGTCCAACTTATCAAAATGCTCCAAAATCGCACCACGTCTCACCTCTAACTGATGGTTTTGTTTAACGTGCATCTCGGTAATACAGTTACAGTGAAGGGAAGACCACCACAGAGTGGAGGAACTTGCAGCAGCTGAGGACACAAACCTCCAGTATTTCACCATCGCATTCTGAAATCACTTGAAATATTTGAACTATTTATACGGCGCGCTTTTCCCCATCCTTCTTTTTGTTTGTGTTTGTTGTGCTGTGTTCTGATGTTTTTACTGTTTATTATCCTCACTCTGACTGATACGGGGTTTACATTCTTTCTCCGGAGCACAGCAGTAAAAGCCCACGCACAATCATCTTTTAATATCTGCTCAAATCCCTGCTCCTCCTGCCGTCTGAATGGTTCTTACTTTTGATTCCCCCCCCCCTTCTCTCATGCTCTTAATGCTACAATTCAGACGCTCGCTGGTGTCTCACACCCACCTGTCCTTTCAATGCAAATGCTTTCATTTCCCAATGCTCAAATGGCTAACAAAATAAAAGACGAATTGAAAGGAAAAAGGAGGGAAAGAGAAGAAATGATCTTAGGATGTGTGAGTAAGGCTCAATATGCGACATCCTGAAAGGAAAATTTCTGTGTCAGTGTGTGGTTGCATTCTTTGATGATGCCAAATAATGCGCAGCGGGGCGTCGCTTTATGGATACTGGGCCCTAAAGTGCACATTAAGCCCACTCGCATCTGTTATTTTAAATAAAGTTCCTGCAAAACAAGTGGCTTCTGTGCCGTTTTGAGCACACGACACAGAAGCCAACTCACTGATGACTTCAGCATATAATCATTCCTGTGATTCATAGATTACGTGTGTGAACAGCTAGGTTTTCAAATTGCAGCGGCCTTCATTTTAAACCGAAAATCAAGACTACAGTAAAATAATAATTCTGGACGGGCCTCAATAAAAACGAAATCTCTGATTGTGTTCAAAAGGTGTGACCTCTTTTAAAAATAGTTTAATAACAGAGTTCTTTTTTTTTGTTAAAGCTTTGTTTGTAGGGCGAGTGCCGTGCGATTTTACGATTTCAGGGCTGCAAAGCGAAGCCACTTCCTTGATGCTTTGGAGACTGTCTGGATGGGAGTGTGCCGTTTCATAGCAGCAGTCTTCCTCAGTAGGTCTTCTCGCAATCTTTTGTGCGCTACATATTAATTGCCTATGATCAATATGGTTCAGTGACTTGTGATGCAGTTTACCCCGGAGGCACCCTGGCGGGGTTTTTTTAAGCTCAAAAAGGCTCCATACAGGCGTGTCACACATACATTTACATTTCAGCATTTCATCTGTCAAATGATTTTTTTTTCCTTCCTTTAAAACACGACCAAATAAACTATTTGAAAAACACAGACTCGCTCCATATGGCTTTAAGCGCCATTATTTTATCCATTCAAGGTCTACTCTAGAGAGCAGTTTATTTCAGAAATATACTTTAGCCAGTCCAAAGCTAGTCCTTTGTGTAAATAACAGAAGACTGGCTTTTTTCACAGATGAGGTTGAGGGTGGAAGCAAACAAGCCACATCTACTGCAGCAGCAGCTTACATTTAAACCTGTCTAATAAAAACTCACTGCTGATAAAGGACCCCGAAAAGTGGCAAGGAACTCCAGCAGAGCCCGTTGTGTGAAGGCTTAAAATGGCGACATACAACTAGACAAAAAATATAAGAAAAATACAGAGAGAGGAAAAGGTTTCCACATCTAACGACTGACCTCATTAGCATTAGAGTGCATCCACTATGACATGCGTGCATAGTGATTATGATTTCAGTGACAGAAAGTGAGTTATCCAACTGTTTAGGCCAATATTTCCCAACCCCTCATCTCTGCAGAGTTAGTACAGAGTAATAGTTATCAGCTATGAGCCACACGAGACTAAATCCTACAAGGGTAACCTGTGTAGGCAGTATTAATCAAATTCAATATCAGAAATATGGTTATTACATATGATCATCTTAAATGCCCCACCCTCCCTTGTTTTTTGTGATCAGTTTATTCTGCTATGCACATTGCTTCCAGGTCCTCTCTCCAGAACCATTTTAAACTGACTGTTTTAGCTCCTCCTTTAGGACTAATTCCAAATAATTTAAGCAAGCTTTGCTCCGATTGGCTGCCCCTCACAAATAAAGTTTAAATGATAGGTGGGTGGGTCTTCTAGTAAGCTGTAAACCCCACTCAGAGACATGATTTGGGTCCAAGAGGAGGAAAAAGGAGAAGAAATGCAGGGATTGCTCAATATATGAAAATATATGATACGCTGGTTATGTTTAATATGAGCACCAATCATTGGAACAGCAGATATATCACCAAAAATAATGACAAACTATCAACTTTTTTGTCACGATGGGCATATTTTTCAATAAATGGTCACAAACAGTTCAGCAGAACCACACGGTAGCTACCTTTATTTTTGTTTAAAAACCTAGGGTGTGTAACTCCTTGTAACCACAGGCCATTTTACTAGACATTCAAGCCGGTAAAAGCTTCTTCACACCTTTCATTTACAAGTTGTGGCCAAAACCCTGATGATGCACTTTGTGCAGTTCCCTCTTCGGCCTCAAGAAGCGCTCATGCAACTCTTTCACACCTGTAGCAGCACTTTGTTTTGTAAAATCGGGAATTCCCCTTTCACCTTGAGAAACTGAGGGGGTATATTTTGGACAGACCACCAGATGATAACAGGTAGACAAACATTCACGCCATTGCAGTTTCCATCGCACCCACAGTCCACACCACAGTCTTTGGACTGTGGGAGGAAATAAAAGCAACTAGAGGAAAACCACACAATTACAATTTCTGCAGTACAGGACATACGTATATGAAGGTTTGCTGTAAACATCTTATGACTAAATACGTGGACCCATTGCAATTCCTACTTCAGGCCTTTCTCTACGACAAAAAAGGTCTGTGAATTTTTCTTTTGAGCTCCTGTCATTTAATTAGTTGATCACAGCATCGCCCGTCTGCTCTTCTGTACCACCTTTTGTGTGTTCTGGAATAAGACACAGTGCAAGAAAACATGTATGAACAAACACACAAGGATAACCAAAACACAACGAGGAATCGCATCAAAGGTGCACTCGCAGTCACAAAAAACACTATTGGAGGTCATGGAAGGAAAATCAATTCTGATAGCCGGGGCAGTTACAGGATGACTCACAAAGCGGTGACACCGTGTTTAACAGTTTGTTTTATGGGGGCACGGCAGCCAGGCTGTCTTCTCACAGCTGTTCCGCTGCACTTTTACAGCTGTCATTGAGGAACTGCTGCAGGTGCTTCTGCTGCATTAATCTTTCATATCCACCAAGGAAACTATCAAACAAAACCATCCAAAGAGGACCACTGAGAGAGCTGAATTCTAACATAATATGGCAAGGTTCAGAGATTTTTTGGGAGGAAAAAGGATGACATGCTTTCTAGCAAAAACTCTTCTGAGGCTGCGAGCTGAATCACATGTCGAAAACCTATCGGAAAAAAAGATAAGAAAACACACACACAGTTCACAAGTGTCTGTTTTTAAAATGCTCGAGTAGCTTCTGCATCACAGTTCTTGACAGCTAAAACAAACCAAAAAAAAAAGCTGAGGAGAGTGAAGCAAAGCATCATGGATGTGGCCCAGGAAACCAAAACATGGAGACGGGTGAATAACTCAGCTGAGGTGGGTAGGATTGCTGTAATTTCCTTTATAAACACCAAATGTGGCAGCTTTAAGTGCACTGGTATTTGATAACGCAGTCGCGACTGCGGAAAAAAATAGATGGATGGACATGAACTTAAAAACTTGACTGTTACCTTATTACTTTTTATTAGTACTGCTCAGTATCGACTGGTTATACTGGGATGGTTTCAGGTATCAACTTCCGTATCAGTCTGAAGTCATTTTGACTCATGAGCTCTACACCAGGAGCCATGAGAGTAAAGTCTGTATCAGGCATGACAACAAACTGTATATAACGGCTGGACGTACCCACTGTCACTTCAAACATTGGTTATCAAAGTCTTGTTGTGTGGCTTTGAAATAAGATGAGATCTGACTGAGAAAGTGATGGGACACTACAAGCTCATGCAGTTGCCTGAAGTGTTAATAACAAGCTGCACCCTGCTTTATGTTTTTGATGCTAATGGGGACCAAACATTAAGTAACAGACATTATTTTCTTAAAATAGGACATGACACTGGAGATTTTAAACCAAAAACTTAACAGGAAACCGTTTACTCAGGTCACACATCAAGGGAACCAGGAGCTGTTTGTTCCCCTCATAGACTTCTATAGAGAGCCGGCCTGAGGCATAAGCAGACTTAGCAGCTGCTTAAGGCCCCACACTAACAGGGGGACCCCAGGAGCACGCAAAATGTCACGCAAGACAAGTTGTTTGTATATTTTTGTATAGCGCCCTTTTTTTTTTTATGCACGCACGTGGTAAAGCCACGATAATGGCTTTGTTACACATATAATGCACAAATGATGACGCATGGACATACTAACTCCAAATCAAATTCTGCTTAAGGACTCATAAAACCTTGGGCTGCTTCTGCTTCTATAAAATCACCATTCTTTTTGAAGCCAGAGGAGTCGCCCCCTGCAGGCCATCAGAAAGAATGAAGATTCTGGCTTCGGTTTTCAGTTCTGCAACTGACGTCCGTCTATAGGAAGGACACAAAAGATCACTGACTAACCGCTTAAACACCTGACCTTGCACATGGCAGACAGATTTTTTTTGTGAGGTTATCAACAAAAAATGTAATGAATTAAAATCACAATCAGTGCGGAGTTTTAATTGAACCCTTTTTACCCCAAACATTAGAAACACAGTTACAGAATGTTTTCACAACCACTGAGGTTTTGTGCATTTTGATGTTTCAGACTCTTAAAATGTAATTTCCGATTTTTCGCTTTAACCTACGCACACTGCTTCTCATCAACAAATATTCAAATAATGTATTTATATAAGACGAGTATATCTTTATAAGAACAAGTAAACTAAGATTAAAAGGGCAATTACGCTGGTTTCCACCTCAGTCTTTGTCCCACGAGCAGAGTTCAGTTAAAGCTACACAGATCTGGTTCACTTGGCACCAATCAAAACATTACTTCAAAAAGACACTGCAGAGATGAAGAAGGAGATCCACTTTGGCTGGAAGATTTTTCATACTAAATAAAGAGGTGGTTGGCGACTGGGATTAGCACTCACGGTTTGTGACGCAGTGTGCGGCGGATCAGCCATGCGAATGAAAATGCTTTAAAAATTAAAGGTTCCCATCTGCAGGAGGTTGTTGCTGAGTCTTCCCAGCACTGGACCTGCTCTGCTTTAGAGGGCTGGTTGAATAGCTGAACAGGTTAATGCGACATTACACAAACAAGCACTCGCGCTCTACGTTCCACTGTTCGGAAACAGGAAAAGCAAAGAGTTAAAGTGGTCATTACGGATCCGGAAATGCTTTGTGAACAAGGGTAAATATTTGAAGGTGCCAGAAGTCTGACACCATGCCGTGCTGGCATATTAATAAAAGCAAAAGGCTGTTTTAGACCTTTTTCTAGTGTTAAAAATTTTATAGTAGAGGAGCAATAGCAGTGTCAGGGCATCAGAGGGCTGGGTAAGTCAAACATCATGTTCTGAAACATAGACACGGCAAACAGTACAGCTCCACGACAAGATCATCTTTCATTACCGCTAGAGGCAATTCAGTCATTTCTCGATTCTTTTTAGACCACATGTGCTCTATTTGTCAGCATAGTTGATTAGCAGTCAATAAAAATAAAGGAAATTAACAAAAATATTTATTGTTATAGAATATTGTGCTGCAGGAATGAGTATTAAACTGAAAAAATAAGTTCAATCAATTTTTGTTTTTATGTATTTGACATTTCTTCTACATTTCATTCACCAAACACTGAATAACTTTTAGTTTTCTGCATGTCTCAAAGTAGATGTTTACTAAAAAAGTGGTTAAAAAAGAGGCTGTCGAAGCTGTCAGGGAACGTTCATGCAGAATGTTAGCGATGGCGACATTGAAGTCATACAACTGTGGTGTAATTCATTTACAGCCTAACGTTAGCATTGTGTGTCATTGTGATTGTAGTTATGCTTAAAAAGCAGTCATAAAAGTTTTTGTAACAATTACCTTTGATGAAATAAACAGTTGAGTGACACGCTTATATTCCTCACAGGGACTATTTTATTAATACCACAAAAGCCAATAAAACTCTTGTTGGCTTTTTGTCATGGAGTCATGGCGATGCCAACATCTGGGGGCTACACCACTTTATCCTCCTCCTGAAATAACTTCTCTCCTGTGCAATATCACAGCCAAGTGCTACTTGATCGATAAGCAACATCATAGAGATTATAATATTATTGCACACCGTTTTATTTAAGTCGTTGTGAAATTACAAAATACTTGCATCATCATGCTACTCCCTAGCATGACCGCTTCTCTTAGCTCATCACCAGATCTTGCATATACTGTATATATTTAGCAGTTTAAAAAATATATATATATATATATATATATATACATATAGTAATTTTTTATATCTACTGTGTAAATAACTGCATTCTTGTTCTTTTTACACCCGAAGATGTACCGCTCTGCAGTTTTGTTATACATAGTATAACGACAATAAACGGCTTCTAATTGTAATCTAACACAGGGGCTGATTCAATCTGTGTTACAGATTTTTCTGCAACTTCCTGTAATTTCTTCCAAGCATTATCACACTATGACCTACAAATAATCCAGCTGACAAGTCTGGGTTTTTACAGTGTATAAATGTAATACTCAAAGTAAAGATGTACTTTTCTGGACAAGACAAGCGATTCTCTGCACTTATATGTCAGGCATTACTTTATTTTACTTATGTTTGTGAAGCATGTATGGTGTGGATTAGGTCGAGTAGAACATCTGTTAATTCCCAAAACAGTGAGAGGTCTTGGTAAGGCCCCTTAGGGGTAGAAGAACAGGCCAGTACTTTAATCTGATAGATATGTGCATATTTTAAATAACTGTGGTGTCAAATATTTTCTTTTTTATTCTGTATTTTTGTTTAAACGTATCAAGGTTATGTACATTACATCTGTAAAAAAAGGATGTGGCAAAAAGTCAATACAATATTGCCCAGTTTTTTCCTTAACATCTTTCAGCTGCTTCCTAACAATGGATACCCCAACGTGTTTGCACCTTACAAGTTCACTAGTCTACTGTGAACTTGATAACCTGCAGCTGTCAGTACTGTCCAAAAAAGTGTAAACAGGCACAATGTAAAGAACAAAACTTCCAAGCTCAGATCAAAGGGAAAAAAAAAAAAAAAAAAAAAAAAAAAAAACATAAAAAAAAAAAAAAAAATAAAAAAAAAAAAAAAAAAAAAAAAAAATAAACAAAAAAAAATAAAAATAAAGAAAAAAAATATATAAATAAAAAATAAATAAAAA
>VURO01023004.1:18360-31770 GCA_015108175.1 Pelvicachromis taeniatus
ACAAAAAAGAAAAGAAAAAAAAGAAAGAGAAAAAAAAAAAATTAGGGAAAAAAAAAAAAAAAAGAGGGGGGGGGGGGGGGGGGGGTCTAAACGTTGAGAGGATGGGATTGGAAATAGATGGAGTGGAGGTAGAAGAAAGGGATGCGGTATTCAATAAGCGCAGGGCCATTACCAGGCTGTGTGCTGGGCTTTACTGTCACAGCGTGCCTTTCACCATTTGTTTCCCATAAAGGCCACATGGAAACATTTAGCTGGCTTAAAGCAGATCAGCGCACGCTGTCTCAGGCCCGTAACATTTGCTACTTGTATTCCAGGTCTGTCCTAATAAAAGGTTTCTGAAAAATATATGCAACTGCAATAAATAATATTAATAAATACCTTTTAAATGGCAGCACGTCTGCTTGGGGGAGACGGTGAACAAACTGCCTGCATGTTAGGAACTGTCCATCTAAGACTGTTTGAAACTATGAGAGAGAAGGGGAGTAAATATGAATAGCATCTTCAAAGTAGTTCCTCATGGCTCGATGAGCCTTAAGTGCCTCAAACAACTCTATTTTTCTCTCTCTCTTCTGTGACACCATGTGCAGTTCTGCAGAGGGAATAGAAATCCCAGATGCTCAGGTTATAAGCATAATAGAGAGCTAGTTAGTCTTCATACTTTCTTGCATAATGGGTAAAACTGTGAAAACAATCAACACAAAGCTCTCACCAAGAGCCGAGCAACAAAGTCGAGTGTTTGCGCGATTGGTCCTTCTAGAAAGCATTAACACCTTCATGCGAGTACTGTGGCGCTAAATAATTCATCCACGCTTTGGGCTCCGTGACCAGCATGTGTGTATGCATTTGTCAAGGTAAATTCCTGCAAGCATATGGCAGAGGGATACCGGTTTTCACAAGTACACAAACCCAGCTGTCTATGCATCCCTCAGGTATGCAGCTTCAAACCTGCCAAGTCATTTACATTAAGCTTCTGCACACAACCACATAAGAAAATATATTTCCTAAACTACTCTACATCCAACATCCACGTTGACAGGCCTACAGGGTGCATAGATACGTGCATGTAATGTGTTGAGAGCTCACCTAATGGCCTGCCGAGTTTATTGTTGGCCCTTGTGGTGCCTCCGCTTTCCATTCTTTATATCCTTTTAAATGAGAGCTACCCCAGACAGGAGTAGGCAGATGCTTCAGACCATGCATAATAATCAGAGATCCCTCCCTAATACATCTTATAAAGTACAGAGTTGACTGCATGTTGTCAATATTTCTCTCATCTTGAGCCAGATCAAAGCTATTGGCACCATCTGAAAAAAAACAGAGCCTTATTATTTAAGTTTTCGTGCAGATCCAGCCAGTACTCCCACAAGTAAGGGAATGTACACCCCCACCCCACAATATATCCATCTTTGGCAGAAAAAAATAGACGTACATCGTTTCAAGCCACATGCCCGCAGAGGAAAGCTAATGTACACAGCAACCTCTGGTGGCCGTTTGGAGAATTGACCTCAAGTCAACAGAATTTGTCAGGGGTTCATGTAATAGCACTAGTAGCTATAAAATAAGAATGTGTAGGGCTTCGAGGTTTCCAGCAGCTAATGGCTGACAGATTTCTCCAAAAGGAAATCCCTATCTGACGATCTCATTCTCTAAGTGCTTTCAGCCGACTCGTGAATTTGGTGCTCTTGCTGTTCTGTTACACAATAAAACTAAAAAGATGAGGAATTAAGAAAGCATTGCTAATGTTCTCATGGTATCCAGAGATATTTTTTTTTTTCCTCCTTTCAAATGTGGGACCAGGGATGGATTTTGTGTGTGTGCGTGCATGTACTACAACTCATGAATGGCTGCTTGTGTTTTCAGTTATTGATGGGGTGTGTGGCGGGTCTGACTGAGAGGTTTTGTTCATTATTTGTAAGGGAGCCATTCACAGGTGCGACAACTCCAACTGGTGACTTTTCTGCACCCATGCAAATTGCTTCTATGGGCCCTGAACAAACATAAGAGAGAAAATAAAGGTCGGTTATTGTTTGGCTTTGCAGAACAGCTCAAAAGAAATAACTTCCACAGTACACTGAAACATTTAGTGTGTTTGTGTAAGAAGGAGCGTGGTTTTAAGTGTTCAAGGTCCCCAAGCAGGCATGTTAGAAGGCTCCAAATCTCACAAATAGATGAGAAAAGCGTCACATCAAATATGTCACTTTTACTTGACATCATCATAAATTAGCATGCCAAATAATTGCCAGCAATACAGTGTGATTTCATTAAAAAACAAAAAACAAAGAAGAGAATAGAATAGACCAACAAAAACAAAAGAACTTGGCATAAGACTTACTCGCCTTGTGCCGAACAAAAAAAAACCCAAAACAAAACACTATTCATGAGAAAAAGACGTCAACAAGAGTCTTTAAACATATGTTAGTAACAAATAAATGGTCAAACTAAAGCTACGAGTCGATTCAGGTCTTTTTAGTGAACCATCCATCAGCCTCTTGTTCACATCAACTCGTGGAGATGTTATGTTGCCAGAAAAGTAACCATCCTGTTAAAGTTGAGAACACGGGCCGATGGTGTGAATCATTTTCATCTTTTAAAGTGGGAAAGTGTTCTGTGATTAAATCAGTCCTCCCTCTGTGGGATGCAGGTGATCTCTGCGTTACTATCACTCGTCTCCCGCAGGCAGGTTTTCTTCAATCCTCTTAATGAACTTCATTCGGATTTCTGTCACACTGTCCCCTCTCAGAGTGTCCTGGGCAAATTTCACATCCACCGCCATCTGGACCTAAATCGCATTTATAAAGAGTTTGTTTTAAAAACAAAAAGGAGGACAGACTTTTATTCTCATTTGTTCCATTTTCCACTGTTAAAGTTGTGGTCAGAAGTTTGCATACACTCATCGTGGGCATGAATGTCATGATGAACAATGGGGTTTATGTCCACAGCAAGTTTTACATCACCATGGACTGACACGAAAGAAGCACCTGCTCCAAAATCAACGCCTTCACACCTTCTGAAGAAAGGTTTAAGGTGAGATACAAAAAAGATTGAGCTATCTGGCCACAATGACAAGAGGTGTGTTAGGAGGAGTAAAGGTGAGGCTTTCAAATCAAAGAGCACCGTGCCAACTGTCAGATATGTTGGTGGCAGCAAAAAAAGCTCTTGGACTTTTTCCCCCACAGAGCATGAAGCACAAATGAAAGAGGAAGATTCTTCAACTTCACCTAGAATCAAAAGATGGACTGTTGAATGTTGGACACAGTTGGGCGTTCAACAAGACAATGATCCCAAACACACATCAAAACCTCTTGGAATGGATAAAGTTGGCTAACATTAATACTATGAACTGGCCTTCCCAAAACTCCGACCTCAACCCTATTGAAAATTTGTGGACTACACTTAAAAGCCAGGTCTGTGCCAGAAAACCAACCAATTTAAATAAACTCACCAATTTTCACAATAAGAGTGGTCAATTATCCAGCCAGAATTATCTTGTTCATGGCAACCAAAAGCATCTTGCAACTTGCTAAGGGGCATTTAACCAAATATTGGTGGATGTATACGTTTGAGCCTGTGTGTGTTAGAGAAAATCCAAAACAGAATTGGCAGCATACGTCATTAAATATGTATGTTGTCATTCCACCCTGGAAAAAGAACAGAGTATAAAAAATTAAAAAAAGGTCAAAATAACCATGACATTCATGCCCTATGATGAGTGTAAGTAATTAACTGTACACTGGAACCATATCCCCATTGTTTCTTTATATTTTTCCACATATCCTATACATGCTATAAACATGGCACCTTAAAACATCTGAGGTTTATCTTACCATCTCCAGGGCTCCTCTGAGGACGCCACACAGAAGGTTGGAGTAGATGAGTGTGCTGTGGTTATCGGGCAACTCTACAAAGTCTACCAGTGGATTATTCTCAAGGATGAGGGAAAACTCATCTCCTGCAGGGCTCCAGTTGGTCACGCTTGGGGTGATTCCAAGGTACATTTTAAACGCAACCTGACAATATTAACAACAGAGAGAAGAAAGGGGGAAAAAAAACATTTATCATTCAGAAATATTTTCTAAAGTCATCTGTTTTTTTGGCTTTTGTTCTTCTTTATCACTTTTTCATAGAAGGGACGGCAGGCTTTCTCGTTTTCTGACAAATAAAATTTCAATGGAGCAGACAAAATCCCAGTTGCACTACTCCAAATAATTCCAACATTAAGCTGGTCTAGGCAGATTTGCACTCATATGTAAAATGTTTGCTGTCCTTATTCCAGTTTTTTAACATCACTAGCCACAGAATAATAATGAAAATACGATCCCCAGCTGTAGAAAATCTGTTGTGGCCACATAACAGACCTCTTCTGCGTCTATTTAGCTGAAGAATGGCTGAGGTGATTTCAGAGTTTAGCTAGAGGTCACAAGATATCCTGAGGCAGTCATTCACTGCACCTTCCAAACCGCTGTCCCATAGTGGTCCTCCATTTACAGACCTGACCTCTCTCTTCATGACCGCGAGCCAGTTCCCTGAGCTGTAGTGTTGTTACATCTGTGGAATGACTCCCTTTGCACGCACAAGTAACACCTCAAAAGCAACTGAAGGGCTCAATGTGCCGCCGTCCTGGTCTGTCTGTCTGTGTCCTTTTGTCACAAGGAAGTCATATGGAAAAACTGACAGCGGTGACTTAGTATAAAACCAGACTCAGTTATGCAGCCCTGTTGCCAAAACTGAACAGAGACCGATTTAGTTAACTTCCAGCTATTTTAACAGTTATGCATGATTCACATTTGAAAAATAATTCTTTTTTTTTTTTTTTATATTGGGCCTTGGTAGAGCACCTCACTACATCTACTACATGAAAACAAAAAACCTTTTAAGGCCCGTAATCTTCTAATTGGCTGCCCCTTGGTACAGGAAAGTTTGAATAGCAGGTGGGCGTGGTTTCTGCACACACAGCCAGAATTTAGAGCTTTAGGCTCATAGGGATTACTTGTAACTTGTTACTTTGGCCACAATAAATGTGAGCAAATATGTTCAGAAAATAAGGAAAAGCTTCACAACGGATAATTTCCACACACACTCACAGGAATGTGATTTTATCATGAAGTTTAGAAAAATCCTTCATTCTGTACTTTTAAGGTTTTTCTTGTCCACTTGGTTATATCGGTTTTACTTACCCCTTACCCTTATCCTGACACCTTTGTCTGCTTTCACCCATCCTGTGTTAGGGTGTTTTATTAGAAATGTTCCCTCTAATCTGTCCTTCCCTTTCCCCTTTCCCTCAGTCTGTCTTGGGAGAAGTCCATGGTCATGCTCTGATTGGCCTGGAACTTTACAGTTACCTTAGCAATGACATCAGCTGTTTCTCGGAAATCCTGACACCTGCCGATGCTTGAGCGTGCCAGGAAGTCCTCAATCAGACGCACGCCAATGTTATAACCCCTATGGAAGTCAGAACGTCAGAGAGAGAAGTGAGTAAGAGACAAAGTCATGTTTTCTTTCTATATTAAAGGAAAAGTAGCTGGGGGAAATGACAGGCCAGGATAGATCCAGAATCAAAATATTTTTGGTTCACATACTTGCCAAATAATGATATTTCTGATTAAAGATTTGAGATAATTTGAGGGGGTAGGGACTAATAAGTGTATACTTCTGCCTACAAAAGAATGGAATAATATCTTGTAATGATTGTGAATGCACATGTTTGAAATAAAAATTAACTGAACTGAACTGAACTGAAAGAGTCCAGCCAGACAACTTATCCTAACAGCGGAGTCTGAAGCCAATGGATGCATCCCAATCCTAACATGGTCTGTCTCTGACCAGCTGGATGGCATCTGGCAGATTGGGCAGTGCAGATTCACTGCCTTCTAAGGCCAGGTAAGACGAGCCTCGTCCTGACAGCTCAGGGTTACTGCACAGCCAGAGAAGCAGAGTACATCCAGTCCAAAGGTCTGTCAGCATGACAGGATAATTTAAATTTCTTACGTTAGAAACCGATCATTTTGTCTTAATCTTATTCTGGGGGAGTACTGTCTCCCGCTTAGCATTCCTAAGATTCTTAATATTAAATATTTGCTTCTTCAAAAGACTCCATCCAAAGAACTTACAAGAGGAGAAGCAGCAATGTAAGAAATTAAATCTAATGAGTCTACGTCTCTGCTCCATTTTGTGTCAAGCTATATTATGAACTGAAAATAGGAAAACGTTTAAAGAGTATAATGAAGCTGTCAGCTATAAAGAGTCGCCCAAGAGGCTTCAAAAATCCCATAAGATACATGATTGAGAACATCCATTGAAAACCACAGGCTCAACATATGCGAGACAGAAGCACTGAACTTTGTTACAGATAAATATCCATGTACAGAACACTCTGCAATTCATTGTACTCAGCATTGTACTTCCTGTGACACGTTCATGGCTGTTTCCATTCATAAAATTATGTATGACTTTATAAATTGTATGTTTATTACATTATGGCTTTGTGATGGACGCCTGTTTCCTGATTTATCAACTATGTAACTAGACTTACTAACTACACACTTTTCTGTGTCACAAAAGTGGCTCTCTTTTTACCTAGCTAAATCACCGTGGTAACTTATGTCAAAGACCTTACCAGATTATGTTCCAATTTTCAGTTTAAAATAAGTTGGAGGAGCCATGTTTGCACATGTTTCTAATTTGGTGCCAAATCTCTTTTACACTGCTGGAATTGCAGATACTAAAACACAGAACACATCCATTTCATTTTGCTCTGCTGACAAACTAAAATGATTTCTACATCTTATTTGTCAGGCTACGGAACGGTAACCTTTAATGTGTAAATGGATCTAGTTCAAACATTCGAAGCTCAAATGTGCCGCAGTCACCTTTAAAATAAATAGCAGCACAGAGAGCTGTTTATTTACTGCTGTGTGAAATAAATCCCAAGATTAATGTTCTTCAGTACCATTAGTCTCTTGGCTTTGCAACAATGTTCTAGTTTACTGGTATATTTTTACATTCGATATAGATTTTGAATAAATATTTTATCATCGTTATCTCAGGATCTGTCTCTTATTGGAGTAGGTGACACTCATTCAGTGTGGAAGAAAAGTCACATGACCCACAAAATGCCAATTTTTATGTGAGCATGTGAGATCAGAGCAGAAAACTCAGCTTAACCGAAACTTGATACCACTGTGGTGCCCATTTTCAGTGACTGGGGCTCTCTTTCTATGTTAGCTGTCAAGCCAGCTAACATAGAAAAAGCTTTGATGTTGAACTTCATTCATAGTCTGGTGTGGTCTTGTGCTGCTATATCCCAAAGTTTGACATATTGTGTATTCAGAAATGCTCTTCTACATACCTTGGTGGGAACAAGTGTTTATTTGAGTTACTGTTACCTCCCTAACAGCCCAAGGCAGGATGACCTAAATGAACTGAGGTGCTATGTGATTGGCTGATTAGGAATTTGTGTTAAAGGGCAGCAAATAGTGTACCTCATAAAGTGGCTAGTGACTGTTTAAGCAGTGAGAGAAAAGTTTACCTCCTGTGTTTCTAATTGATTAATTAATGTCACACGGCAAGTGCATTTAACAGTAGTTACACTTTTTTTTTCATACAACAGTTGGGTGTGAGCCCCAAAAGAGGATTTGGCCAAACTCAAGCTTAATTAAGAATTTGTTATTCAAGTGGTCACAAGTCATGCACAAATGTCTGTCTGTTGTGTTTAGAGTAATGCCTTTATTGTATGTGGAGCAAACGGTTCAAAGACTGGAAATGTCCTGCTTGAGCGAGTACTCACATCTTATCCAGCTGTTTGTTGACCTCCTCGTCATTCTCATAGTCTTTACAAAGCTGAGTGACCAGGGCTCCATAAGTCAGTGTGAACAACTCAGAGTTCTAAAAAAACAAACAAAAAAACAACATGTAAACCACTCAAAAACCACACCGTTCTCGTGTTATGTTTGCCCCACACAAATTTGGATGAATGACAACCTTTTTCCCAGCAAGAAAAGCATACATATAATATCTTAATTTAAATAATAATTTGGGGATGGGATATATCTTTGAACATCTAGAAGTTGAACAGATCATCCTAGGGCAGCTCCTAGAGCTGAAATAACGTTTGACGCCAGCTTAGGACTGAATAACGTTTCATTAATATGTGGCATACTTTCTATTAATGATCTTTCAGTTTTCACACCAAACTTTAAAAGCTATACAGATCTAATGCTATTATCATAACATAACTGTGAAGATTAGAGCCACACCTGACACGAATGACCTGTCACGGCACAGGAGCTACTGATACCTGCTTGGTAAACAGTGTTTTAGCGTCGTTTTTAGAAAGGTGTTTTAGAGTTTTGGTCAGCTCAGTGGTTAAATAGCAAAATTATATTAGTTCAACTGAAAATTATTTTTAAGAAATAGCTTTTAAATGTGTTTCTTGTGTTTTGTTGTCATTT
The DNA here is from genome assembly GCA_015108175.1 of Pelvicachromis taeniatus. Lineage (NCBI taxonomy): Eukaryota > Metazoa > Chordata > Actinopteri > Cichliformes > Cichlidae > Pelvicachromis > Pelvicachromis taeniatus. Next base: position 26,808 of record VURO01023004.1, read on the forward strand.
GTAAAAGACTACTTAGCTTGTAGCTCCACTTCCTGTCAAAGCCAAAGCCGGCATTATTCAACAATGAAATACATGTTAAACAGATACAAATATATTTCTTGTATCTAGCCACATGTGCCAGACAAAAATGCATAATTTTCCGATTAGCTGAGCTCGGAGACATTAGTGAGTTGTTAATTTAGCCTTACAACCGCGGTTAGCATCCTGCTAGCTAAGCTTGGTACGTTGCCATTAATCCTGTGGCAGTCGCCTACCATCTTCTTGCTGTCTGTTGCCCGGTTGGCTTGTCTGGACATTGTGGCGGGTGTTAAGGGCTTACACAGGTGGTGCGCTCGATATTAATCCTTTATTTATTTGATTCGGGCTAAGCAGTTATTTCCGTAATCGCCTGTTTAAGTCGCTATCGCTGTATTAAGCGTGATGAGATAGAAACATATACTTCCGGTCTTCACTTCAAAGTAAAAGCTGTATTGCGGAAAATTTGCAGGTAATCAATTGAAATTAAATGAAACGGTGCAATGAGGAATTAAAAGCTTTTAGAATTACAACCTGTTGTTGCCGATGTCCAAACAAATGTAGCCTCATATGTATAACACCAGATAATACACTTTATTTTGAAAGTTAAATCCATCTTTTCCTGCATTTTTAGGGGTGTGTTTGACGCAGTTTTTGTTCAGCCGCTTATCTTATCGCCCTCTCGTGTCTTGGAGGGGAACAGAGGACCGCAATTTCTTGGTCTCAACAAAATTTATCCATAATTGACCACATGATGGCGGTACAGGCAATATGTTCATTTATTGTGAGTTTAAAAAAGATTTATTGACTAATGATTTAATACTATAGTCGTTAAAAAGTTTTTTTTCCTCAATAAGTGTAGTGACTACTCTTGTTCATAATATAACTATTCGCTCTCTACAGATATTGTGCATGTGTGTGTGAGAGAGAGAGAGAGAGTGAGGGAGAGGAAGAGAGAGGGAGAGAGAAAGACGAAGGAGGGGGTTCACACACAGAGAGAGAATATAGTAGTGATAGGTAACAGATGTGCTTCAAAGTCAGCATCACATTTTGAATCTCAGACATCACATGGCATCCTCTTCGTCCTGATTGGGGGTATTTTCACCTCGAATAAGCCGCATGCTGGTTGGTTGAAAGGCAATCATCCCATCGTCGTGAAGCAAACTCTCTGCGCTCCACAGCGAGGAGGAGGAAGAGGGACAGCGGAGCAGATCGCCCGTGCTCACACTTTCCTTTTTGTGAAGGGCTTGTTTGGCAATAGCCGGCACAGACCGCAGGAACTGTTGTGTTGGTGGTGGTGGAGGAGGATGATGACGGGCAAATCTGTGAAAGACGTTGACAGATACCAGGCTGTCCTCAACACTTTACTGGCGCTGGAGGAGAACAAATACTGCGCTGACTGTGATTCGAAAGGTAAGGGATTTCCATCAGGGTCATGTTTCCCCCGGTTCTATGCCCGACGCGCGCGGCCAGCGCATGAATCGACCCTCTTTGATCGTTTACTACGCTGGGAAAAAAATGCTGCACTGCATTCATCATCCCTCGACCAATTGCATTGTACTATAGTGCAAAGACGTGGGGCCACATCCTTACAAGGCTGGAGCATGGCATTCAGTTACATCATGCCAAGCTACCTCAAGTAATAAGATCTATGAAGGGTTTAAAGGATGAGAACTGCGTGGCGGGATGGAGTGAGAAAATGCGCTCATTAGTGAAAAGGAGTCCAGCTGTCGACGCTCAGGCTGTCTGACAGCCGGTATGGGAAGAGCAGGAAGCAGGCACAGAGATGGAGTTGAAGACACCTGTGCTGACTTTGAGTCGCCCTGAACACACTGTTCCTGCAGGCTGGGAGCAGGCAGTGAAACCCAACTCTTAACAAAGAGGCGCTGCAATGTTCTTATAACACTGAGCTGAAATTCTCAGTGATTACCTGTATAGCAGGGAGACTTACTGAGTTGCTTGATTGTAGTGAGGAGAGGTCACTACAATCATTTTATACACCGAATCACCATAATCAGACTGTCAGGTGCTGTATGTGTTCATTTGTGTATAGCCTCAAGGAGGCCTTGAAGCCTTTTTTATTTTTGGCCATGTGGTGGGTAAACACTGGTGTTTTGGTCACAAATACACTCAGTCAGACAATTGATTTAACAGACAGACTATTCAAAGGTTACTCTTTATTTGGTTTAGGGATGAGCCATCAACAAGTTGATGAGGCCGCGGGGCTGTTTCCTTATGTTAGTTAAAGAGCTCTTGCGTATTTTTCAGGAAAATACATGTTTTTGTTTACGTGCAGGTTGTGTGGGTCTTGTGGGTGGATTTCTTGCATGTGCAGGTGTTGGGTTTATCGAGATGAACATCACTCACTGTAAATGTTTGAAAGGAAGCGGTGTGTGTGTACGCAAATCACTGTCACGCAGGAGGACACCCTTGGTAAATACAAACTTTGAGAATGATATGTGTAGACAGCCTCCAGTTTCAAATGGGAGTAGTCACTATATATGTACGAAGGTTACTGACCACTAAGCAAACATTAAAGGCATATAGTATATGTGTCATGGTTTGAAAATGCTCATAATCCGTATATACACTCACCAGCCACTCTATCAGGTACACTGTGCAAGGACCAAATTGGAGCTCCCTTTGCCATCAGAACTGCTTTCATTCTGCATGCCACAGTTTTCAGCAAGTGGCTGGAAACAGTCCTCAGAGATGGTGGTCCATACTGGCATGGCAGCATCACACAACTGCTGCACATGTGTGATGTGAATAACCTGTTCCTTTAAGGTGTTCTGGTGACTTTGGAGGACATTACAGTGAACTTACTGTTATGGTCAAAAAAACAGTTTGAGCTTTGTGACATGGAGCATATCCAACTGGGAGCAACCATCAGAAGATGAGCACACGGGGGTCATAAAGGGATGGACATGGTCAGGAACAACACTCCAGTAGGCTGTGGTGTTGAAACGATGCTTTGAGCTAAAGGACTCAAAGTGTGCCATGAAAATATTCCACACACAGGATGAATCCATGCTTTTGTGTTGTTTATTGCTAATTCTGACCCTAACATCCAAATATTGCAGCAGAGATCTAGACTCATCAGACCCGTCAATGTTTTTACAATCTTCTGTTGTTCGTTTGTGGTGAGCTTGTGTGAATTGTAGCCTCGGTTTCTTGTTCTTAGCTGACAGGATTTACGCCTCGTGTGGTCTTCTGCGGTTGAAGTCCATCTGCTTCAATGTTCATGCATTCATAGATGCTCTTCTGCATACCTTGGTTGTAGCCAGTGGTTCTTTGTGTTTCTGTCAACATTAAATCAGTCTGGCCATTCTAATCTAGCCTTCAACATCAACAAGGTATTTTCACTCAGAGAATTTTCAGTATCAGGATGTTCTTGATATGGTCAATCTTCTGTTTACAAGATGCAACCAATCAGAAGAGAGATGGCCAAAATGGCTTGTCTCAGATATAGGAAGAACTAAGGGAAGATAAATAAGGATCATTCTGAACTCTGAATCATGCAAAGCTAATTTAGCAGAGTCCAAGATTAAAAACACAGATTGGTAGTGAGCATTTTAGTGTCCTTTTATTATAATGATACCAAATCCTATACAAAGTTTTGTCTTAATAAAAAGAAAATCTAACATCAATAGGCTAAACTGTGTAGTCAGGTAAGACTATACAAGTGTGTAATTTAAGCTTTAGGAAAAAAAATCAGGTCCAGCTGTCAAGTAAGTGCAGCACATCATCTGTCCTGGGAGTATGTTAACATCTCATTTGTAATAGACATTTTGTTTTTTTGCTTTGTTTTCCTTTTAAAATACATTTGTACATTACTTTAGTAAGATGACATGAGACCACGAGGTCTTAGTTGTATTTAAACTGAATAAGTCACCAGATCGATGAATACTTAGTTTTACAACGCGGGGTTTTGTTAATGTCCCTATCGCCTTTGGGTGCTCTTTTAAACAAGATATTTAGAAGTGATGCTGTTCGCCTTCAGGCAAACACACTGGTGACTGCTCAGTGGACATTTTGAAAACAGCTCAGTATGATCGGGCTCCTTCAGTTTATTTATATACTGTTTGAATGCTGGAACGCAGACTTCAGAAGCACGGAGGATAAATGATGTCTTAGAAGATCATATTTGCATTTGTGATTTAATTATGACCTTTTACGCCCAAATCAGGCACATGTGGCAAGAGAAGGGGCATTTAAGTTAGCTATGCAAGTTTGATTACTACTACTTTTCTCCTTTTTCTTGCATATTAAAATCATGGTCACAAACACTCTCTTGGTGTGAAGTCTTTAGATTTTCAATTTAAGAGCTCGACATCCCTGACACGTGTGACACGCACACACACACACACAAAACCAGGTTTTCTGCCAAGATTTCACACATTACAAAATCTTTGTACAATTTGCTAAATGGGTGTCCACACAGGAAGACTCTTGCAGCAATGTGACAATCAGTGACCGTGGGATGGCAGTAAAAATTTGAATTGTATGATTCATGGAGTATACCCTGAACACTTTGCGAAGTTTTATTATTTATGATTTTTAAAATATATTGTTTTATAAATACACGTTTTTTTTTACAGTAAATTTGAACAAAGTATTAAAGAACAGCAAATATTATTTTGCTATAAAAAGCATTTATTTTGAAAGGTTACAAAGTTCTCTCTCCTGCCGTTCAAATGATTAGGCTGACTCTGTGATCTGAGCTGATGCTCAGAGAGAGTGTTTCTTACCTCTTTGCTGAGTAGTGCATTTCTCAAAAGTGTAAGTACACATTCCAGACTACACACTCAAGTCGTATACAGACGCACAAGTGCACACCCCAAGCACATTAGTGCCCTCCCCTGCCCTTTCTCTCTTATCAGAGTTTTTTTTTTTTTTTTGGCCATTTGGGTGTGGTGGGTGTTTGTTTTTTTTTTTTTTGCCCCGT
>VURO01023004.1:31790-45176 GCA_015108175.1 Pelvicachromis taeniatus
TGGTTCGTGATGAGGTTTGGTCTAATCTTGTTTGCACCTGATTGCTGTTGCACGTTCTTCACCTACCTCTCTCCCTCCCTCCCTCACTCAGGATGATCAGAGAGGAAGTGGTGTGGTATATGGAGCCAAGAACGTGTTTATTCCAGCAAATGCAAACACACAACAACTGCACTCTCAGTCGATCTCAGACGAGTATATACTGCGCCAGTGGAACAATATCTGTGTTTCTCCGACTGTAGATTGCTGCCTGTGCGCCACAAACTTCCTGTTTCTGTCTGTTTCTCTGGGCTGCATGGCTTTGTGTGCTATTTGTTTTTTTCTACCACTTCCTCATAAAGTGACACCCCTCCAGTAAATCCTCAATAGTGCCAGGAAATAGTAAAGAGACAGGGGGAGAGGCAGAGGGTTAGGCAGGGTGTATAATGTAGTGTACACTTCAACCTCTGGCTTTAGTCTCAAGGGGCTGTGTGTGTGTGTGTGTGTGTGTGTGTGTGTGTGTGTGTGTGTGTGTGTGTGTGTGTGTGTGTGTGTGTGTGTGTGTGTGTGAATGAGCATGAAAGCATATCTCCCTTATTGTCTTCATTGTACTTGTGTTTACTCATGCTGGGCCCTGGTTGCTGTGGTGATATCAACTGACGATGCCAGGCTGTCTACCTCCACCATGAGCTCTCAGCCCCCTCCTCCCCTCGGACCCTTTTTAATCTCATCCAATGAGAAGTCAGCAGAGATTTCCATTCAAAGAAGAAGGTTATTGAACGTGTGTGTCCATGTGTGTTTGTGTCTTCGGCTGGCACAAAGTACAGAGCCTCAGTACCAGAGAGAGGGTGGCACCATGCTAGAGTGCAGAGCACATTACTGTGCACACACCTCTCTAATACACTGCGATGGCCAGATTAAGCTGCAAAGGGCCTCGGAACAAATAAGCTGCTGGGTCCTTTTTTAACAACCCTGATCCTGCCTTTACACCTGCAAATCGTATCACTGCGCAGGAGGACGCACGCGTCTACCCATGTGAGTCTCGTGCTAGTGACAGCGTGACAGGATGTAAACATTAAGGGAGTCCTTCCTCAGCTGAGCTGTAATGTTGTCAGCTGCATGCTTTCTTACCAAGAAAAGAACTCATACCTGAAACTGCTCACTGTTTTGGAATATATGGATCATGATTTCTGGAAAAAGATGTAACTGTTGCGTTATTGAGCAGTTTTTAACCATGTATTTCCATTATAATGAAAAGAAGGCACAGTTAACATCTCCAGAACCAGTTAATTTTATTAACACAGAATATCAAAACAGAGGAAAAACACAAAAAATTGCTTTTGGTGTGAATTATCCCTTTAAGAATGCTGACTATGTAAGCACCAGATTAAATATTTAAAGGGGGATTATTATTGTCATGCTTGTTTCCAGTTTCATTTTGTTTGTGGATTCTACTAGAGTAGCTTTGCATGATTCACAGTCCAAAACGATCCATATTTCCCTTCCGGGCTTTGCCGCCTTTAAGCACCTGCTCAGCTTCACTTGCTTTAATGCCACCCTGACTTTTAGGCTACTTCCCTCTAATTTGATGTCCCCTCACAAACAAAACATTTAAACAGCAGGTGGGTGGAGCTTCTGTATCCCCCCCCCCTCTTTAAGCTAACCGTCTTCTGATTGTTGGGTGAGGCGTTTGTCCTTTATCTGGAGACAAGACTGGAAGAAAAATCTTCAGTTGATGCAGCATTTACAGTCATTTCACTTTTATTATATAGGGCCAAATCACAACCACATTCTTCACAAACCACTTTATATTATGAAATAAAGTCCCTACAATAATACAGGGGGGGAAAAACAAATAAGATGACTCCTCTCCTCCATCAGCAAGCACTTGGCAACAGTGGGAAGGAAAAACTCTCTTTTTAGCAGGAAGAAACCTCCGGCACAACCAGGCTCAGGGAGCGGCAGCCATGACTGGCTGGGGGTGAGGGGATGGAGACACAGGACAAAAGATACACTCTGGAGGAGAGCCAGAGATTAATGATTAAATGCAAAGTGGTATATAAACACAGAGAGAGCGAAAAGCAAATCAATCCGAGATTACTTGTACATTGAAACTTTGGCCATTTTTAACATGAGCACTGACCACTGTAACAATGTATAGGACAAAACATAAAGACATTGACCTTCCATAAGACTATCGTAGACAAGACTTTTCTCGTGGCCCCTGAGTTGCCTGTTTGGACTGATTGGTGATTCAGCCTTATACAACCATGTTGGAAAAACACACAAAAGTATAATAAGGTCACACATCAGTCTGCTGGGGTTTTCGATCTGTGAATTGGCTGCACAGGAAGCAGACAAAATGTCAGGAGCAGCTTAAAGAGAGCAGTTATTCAAAACCTAAAAATGATATACCTGTAAGCTACTCAAAGGTAAGTTATGTCACATGAATTGTGTTGTTACTGTTTCACCAGCAGTGCGTCTAAGGTGATAAATTGGGTCTAAGGATGCGTTTTTGGTCTTATCTTGGTGTAGGGGATTGCTCTAACAGCAAAGAACACAGATGACTACTCAGCACAATAATCTTATAACATTACAAAAATAACATTTCAGGGGATCAAAACAATATGTGGGCAACAAGATGATAAAAAAAAGAGATAAAAGCAGGACTAAAAATTTGCACTGCCTTACTCATCTTTTTATATGTAACATTGTTCGACCTCAATTACTCACCTGCAGGATCACAGTCATGATGTTTGCATGGTAACGCAGATGGTGGGTGTGCCTTTTGTAAATTATCAATAGGTTCCATCTGCTTCGCTCAGATTGGGTCACTGGGTGGCTCCAGGGTATCTGGATTGGTTTAGATGCTAAAGGAGAGAGAGTAAGGGACAAAGGCGTGTATGCATGCGCGTGTGTTTTGTGTGGCGGCGGAGCAGGGCGTGGGATCCGCTCATGACTGAGATGCTCCATGGGATTAACTGGGTGCATGCAGAGAGCACCATTTATCCTTGTGGGATGTAGGCTAATGGGCCATATGTACCTGCTCATGAACAAGTGTGTATGTGTGTGTGAGAGTTGGTGGCCCATGTATTTGTGTAACGTGTGCACCTGTGTGTTTGTAACTGCAAAGATTACAATAAGGGTTTTTAATAGAGATGTGTTTAAGATGAGTGGTTAATGACTAAGTCGGCAGTAATGGTATGTAAAAGCGATCAAATACGTGTGTGTAAGTGACAGCGAAGTTCATTACAGATCTCTGTGTGCGCTCTCTGCTCGTTACACCCCAGCGGGACGCCGGACAGCTAAAGTCCACCATTTGATGACGATAAACATCCCCTCCTGCTTGTCTCTGTTTTTGGCTCTCGCTGTGCCTCTGCCTTCTTCACCCCTAATGTGCTTCAGCCTGCGTGTTTCACAACCACGACCACAGCCATTTTTTAAATTTCATTATTTATTTTGTTTTGCCAGGGTGATTCATCAGTTGTCTCTGCTTTTGGATGCTTTTCCGTGTAAAAACTGAGAAAGGGACTTATTAGTCAGACCTGGAGAATTTAATTAGACCTTTAAATGGTGTTGGCATTCGCTCTTTTGATCACATCAAGAAAAGAGGACATGTATTCACCGCTGCTGCTGAACGGTGGAGCAGTCTACACTCACTGCGATGCCAGCCACAAAGAAAAAGTGATTCGTAGGGATCGTTGGTTGAATCTTTTCTTCCCTTTTTAGACGTCTCCTCCACCTACTCTTTTCCTACTATATCTGTTCAAAGCACCTGGAGGTGTGCAGTGCTGCCGGACAGACGCACAGTATATGGGTCCTTACTCAAGCAAAGCATTGATTGGAACCAGAGAAGGCTGCTTCTCTGTGGTGTGCAGGTGTGATTTGCCTTAAATGCAGCCTTCATCTCTGTGCTCTTTCTGCTCCCCCGGCTCACTGGATCAGCGCACTCCTGTGCACACCTGAGGACCATGACTCCAAACATTCATAATACCCAGCTGGAAGCAGATTAAACCTTCGCATGAGGGGCGGAAAATAAAAGGCAGCGTATGGAAAGAAGACTCTGAAGCCATGCTGGCAGCTCTGTTGAACTGTATACCAGTGCTTTTAACTAAGCGCTAATGTCAACATGCTAACAGTGATATAGTGGTATATTTATTGGTTTAGCATGTAAAGGCTGATTTGGACTTTTGTGGTGAATCTTTGTAGACCCTATGACCTACATAAGTGGCCAACACCGTTACAAGCATTCATGCTTGTGCGTGGTGCATTATGTGTTAATTATCTGGCGTCCTGGTGTTTTGAATGCTGTACCAGCCATGACAGAAACATGTTTCTCCCTTCCCTCATGTCCACTCCAGTAGTTTCAGCAATCTTCCTCCAGGAATTTGCTGACGTCTGTGAGGCAATATATTGACGGGCTGCTTGTTATTCTGTCATTAATGAATTTTTTTAAATGCAGTAGAAAAAGTATGCAGAAATGCACAGGAGCTATCAATGGTACTGAACAGACCAATCACAATGCTTGCAAGCTGTGTCAAAGTGACATGTAGTTACATTTCCAGGGACGTTCATGTCAGATTACGCCGTTTGTTACATGTTGGGGTTTCAGAGGGGTGTGCGGTTTTGACTTGTGTTGCAGTGTTTCCTAATTGATAATAAATGGAAATTACAGCTGAAGGTTACTGCAATTCCATTAAACAAGAAAGACCAGGTGTGAGGTTGTTGACTGTTAATTACTAGTGGACATGCATGCTCCAGTCACATGGATGGCCTGCAGGGGTGGGGAATTAATTTTCCCAAGGACATGAGAAACTGGGGCTGTTGTGAAGGGCCACGCCAATAAAGTGGGTTCTTTTGGCTGCTCCCTTTAAGGGTCACCAACTTCTAAAGAGAAATATTAATATTGAGTTCAGTTCAGTTGTTCAGTTCAGTTGAACTCAATCAACAGTGTGGCCCTCCGAAACAGTCCCAGCTTCTCATAAGGTCGCCTCGGTAAACGCCCACGTCTGCTCTAAGATGTCCTGTAATTTATACATCTCTGCACTGTTTTCTTCTCGTGCTATGAAACATCTCATAAAAACATTGATATTTATTTGGGGAGCAGTTTACAGAACAAATCATTCTTATTTAAACTCCAGAAATATTACAGAGAAGACAAATAGTTGTACTTGCTTGCTGTCTCAGCACAGACCACACACTGGCACAGACTAATAAAATGGCAATAAATAAATCGTTCAGCCTTACAGCATGTCACCTTTGTGGAAAATTCGGGCAGCTTTCACACGTTCAGTCTCGAGAGCTTTGAGGTCATCTTCGTGGTGGGGCCCTCCACAACAGTCCCAGGTTCTCATGTTGCCCCTTGGGAGAATAAAATGCCCACCTCTGCTATAACGTATATACCATGACATCGGTGTCATCGGTGCTCCAGCTGTTTCAGTTGCTTCCCTCAAAGTCTTGTTTACTCAGGACCCACTTTGAGTTACTGGAACAGAGTATTGTCATTTTACACACTGTGACCTCTTGATAGAGCCCGACTAATTTATCAGTGTTCACGTTAGATGGTTTGTCTACCAGATGGCACTCTGCAGCTTCCCTGCTAATAACACAACAACCAAACAACCGTTCGAGGAGAGTCAGACAAACGAGGCCAAATGAGTAAATAAAGAGTTACACGTAACAGATGTTAGTGAAATCTATGTTTTGTGTGTCTAAATGGACCAAATAGAAAAGTATAGTGGTTGGGCTCTGCTTGTTGATGTAAAGTTAAGCTATTGTAACCCTTTCCATAATTTCAAAGACATTTCGGTTAAGAGCACAAACCTCAGCATCATAGTGATGATTGAGGAGAGGTCAGGTCAACTATGATTCATCTTCTGAACGTGAAGAGCATCTAAACTATGTTTCATGGCATTTGATCCAATTATTATGACTCGCCTATTTTTCAGAGAGACGTCAGTCAAAACTGTGCATTTCTAAAAAAAAAGAGAGAGAGAGAGAGAGAGAGAATCTCTCCAATATGTATAGAATGGAAAAAGCATTCCCAGAAATGCCAGAAAAACATGGGGGCAGAAAATAAACAGAAAGGAAGAAATGGAACTGGTGTGAAAGAGATATGAGCAGACAAAGGAGAACAGGAGGGAGGCAGCCGTAGTGAGAACAATAAGAAATGGCGGCCAGAGCATAGAGGGGGCATTAGAATAAGAGATGAAAAGGACAAACTAATTCCAGCGTTCAGGGAGTTCAACACTATTGACAGCGTCTGTGTCTTTCTCTGCGTCTGTGTCGGCATGTACAGTGGCTAAGCAGGCTTTGCCGGGTAATTCTACTATTATTAGCCAGCATGACAGCTAATGCTGCAGCTGGACAGTGAGGTAGAAGAGTGCACATGGTGAACCTTTGTTTTTTGCATTTGTGATTCGCAGTTAAAAAAGATAAAAAGAAAACTGACAACTAGCTCTTAATAGTGCAAACAGAATTATGGCGGGATTCAAGAAGGAGCCTATTCTTTGCTGTGTTTTTCACAGAGGAAAAGAGGAAGGCTCTGTGTGTTTTTCCCTTCTCAAACTCGACTTCCCCTTTCATTTGCATAGAATGGCCTTTTCTTAAACTCTGCACAATGGCTTTATCTGCTGGAAGAGGAAAAAATCCAAATCGAAAAGCTGCTCTTCCCCCTAGTGGCGTGAAGGCCACAGTGCACGGACCTGTGGCAGCAGGGCTGCAGGGAGAAGACTCACAGCAAAGATGATTTGGAGAAGTGGAGGCAGAGAGTCGCGGGAAGAGATGGAGGCAAGAAAAGAGGAGGAGGGCGTTATGGTAAAGATGGGAGAGCAGCACAAATATTCTCTTTGAAGCTGAGTGTAGTCCCCAAAGAGGATGGTTGCATATCTTGAGCAAAAAATAAATAGATAGCTTGTCCGTGTTGTTTTTATTTATTTTATGTCCTGAATATAGGAGGAAGATTTGCAAGCATGCTTTTAAGCTAAAACATATGCAGCATAGGCAATGAACAGGTCTCCACAAAATCTGAGTGGAGCCATACGTTTGGCTCAGACCAGAGTGCTCCCACACACATAGGCTCTTGACCAAATGAGTAATCATCCCTGCAGGTATCCAGGCCCTGAGTGTGTGTGATTGCTTGTGTGTGTGTAGTGCGTGCTTGTGGGACTTTGTACTCCTCCTCTCGCCTCAGTTATGTAGGCTAACTCTCATATTGGATCCTATTATGTGTTAGGCCACCGCATGACTTACACAGGATTAGATGTGTTCCCTGCTGAGTTCAGACTCATAATTGAGGTTTTAGACTCGTCTCTTCTAATTGGTCTAAAATTAATCGGGTTTTTTTTCCTCGTGTTTCTTTAGTCTACTCACTAAGCCCTCTTTCTTGCTTAACCTAAATCTCTTTTATACCTTTAGCTTGACCTACCACCCCCTTCTTGCATTGCTCCTCCGTGAAGACTCTTTCCTCTCCTTTAAATTTCATATCCCTCGCTCTGTCGGTCTTCCAGGTCCACGATGGGCATCCTGGAATTTGGGCATCTTCATCTGCATCCGCTGTGCTGGTATCCATCGAAACCTGGGGGTTCACATCTCCAAGGTCAAATCTGTCAACCTGGATCAGTGGACACAGGAGCAAGTCCAGGTCAGAGGGTCAGAGGTTAATTTCATAACCCCCCCCCCAAAAGCTTTTAAATGTCTTGAACTAGCCCTGATTATTAAATGCTATAAATTAGTTTGCTTTATTCCTATTATTTCTTTGTGTTTTGTTTGTTTGTTTGTTTGTTTGTTTGTTTTTCTATTTCTCTAATTAGCTTAACGGACATAAGCCTGGCTGAAATTTCCTTATATGGTCAATTCAGACTAGAAGGTGGCTTACAAGCCATAGGTTCTGTTTGTGGAAGCCAAGTGAAGGGCATCCAATCAAAAGAAAGTTGGCTATTAAAGAGACAGCTTATTTCAGATAGAGGATGAACTAAGGGGATGCATTATGACCCAGTAAAACAAATGTTTGTTTTTTTTTAAATTGTGGGTATAATTCAAATTGCAATCAACCAATTAGCTTAGCATAAGGTTTAGAAAATGCAGTATGTCTACCGTCCATCAAACCACTACTATTCTTTTTTTAGACCAGTTACTTAAACTAAAATAAATAAGATTAATCAGTGAGTTTGTTTTAAAATGATTGGACATGTTTGGCTTGGTCTATGTTTTGAGTCTTTATGCTAAAACAACACAAATGAGCCATGTGCTGGTTGTATCTTTAAATAAAAATAGGTGGTATTGTTCATTGCATAAGACTGTTAACAAGAAAACACCCATTTTACAAAATTCTAAGCTGTTGCTTTTTTTGCAAACATTTTTCAGAAAGTAACACCTTTAAATTAAATAGCATTCCATACAATAGATAGGTAGAAAATAAACAACAATATCATTTTTAGTAACAGTGCTGGTGATAATGCTTATCTTTTCTGGTAGTTTGGTATCTTCACATACAGTATAACTGAGGATTTTCCACTGCCGAGTAGCCACTTTCTCATTAGTATGCAGCTCATCTCGTCTGGGTCTGATAGGCAAGACAGTCAGCGTGATGCTTCTCAGTGTGAGGGGATTTCTTTGGTCAGCACTTTTTCTTTAGTTCGCTACTCTCACTGTAGGACTCCTGTTTTTTCATATAACCGCACGTTATCAAGGACACCTTGGATATTGAATTTTAACATTACTAGATTTCTTTGCAATGTGTCAGTTATTTTGTTCTCTGCTGGTGTCCCCAGTGTGTTCAAGAGATGGGAAATGCCAAGGCCAAACGGCTCTACGAGGCTTTTTTACCCGAGTGCTTCCAGCGTCCCGAGACAGACCAGGCTGCCGAGATCTTCATTAGGGACAAATACGAAAAAAAGAAATACATGGATAAAGTCATTGACATCCAGATGCTCAGGGTGAGTTCACACAAACAGATCCAAGTGTCCGTCCTTGTGTCTCCAGCAGAATCTGCAGAAGAGGTTTGAAGAGTGAATTTCTCTTTCTATCCTATCCGCTCAACCTTAAGTGTTGTCAAACAAAACCATTTCTTTTCTCTGTGCAGAAAGAAAAAAGTTGTGACAACATCCCAAAGGAGCCAGTTGTATTTGAGAAGATGAAATTGGTAGGTGCATTATTCCATGTTCATACCATAGACCTAATTTAAAGACATCGGAGATTCCATTCTGGCCTTTGTTATCTTGGCTTTGTTTATTTTATTGTTAAGTTGCTAAATGAATAATCTTTCTTCAAAAGGCAACCAAAGTCTAATGCAGTAGTAGTCAATCAAAGCGACCATGCTCCTTAACAACATTTAAAAAAGGCTCCAAAGTTAACCCCCAACCGGTTGCGGGAGATGGCTGTCCCTCCCTGAGCCTGGGTCTGCCAGAGGTTTCTTCCTGTAAAAAGGGAGTTTTTCCTTCACATTGTTGCCGGGTGCTTGCTTGGTACTGATAGGGCGTCCTCTGATTGTTGGGGTTTTCTTTGTATTATTGTTGACTCTGTACCTTACAAAATAAAGCAACTTGAGCCAACTGTTGTGATTTGGTGCTATGTAAAAAAAAAATGGATATAACTGATATAAACATTTTAGCACCTAGACTGATGCTGCATATTGAAGAACTTAACTTTGTCTCACTAGACAATATCAGAGAATTTTTAACAGGAAGCATTCTTATTGAATTATGCTGATTTTCTCTGTTGTGACAGAAAAAAGACGTCAGCCCAAAGACAGATTCCCAGTCCGTCACAGACCTGCTTGGACTAGGTATTCTGCCTTATGCACCTGCACACATTCACTTACACTAACACAGAGTCCAAAAAATTAGCACAGCGCAGAACTGCTGTCTTAATATAGAACTGCTTTTATGTTGCAAGTCTGCACCTAAAAAGCAAATAAACACGCCAGGCATCTATTTTAGGACAGAAAACTGGAATCTTAATTAGATGAACTGTTTTAAACGTGGATACCTGAAACGGCTATTATGATCACTACCTCTATTAGATGCCCCAGCTCCAAGCCCTGCGGTGTCTAATGGTGGAGGATGTGTTCCAGACAGTAATGAGAGCCCAGTGGTGTCTAACGCAGCCCTTGCACACTCTGCCCTGGATCTCTTCAGCTCCCTTGCAGTCCACTCCTCTGCTTCCTCTACAAAAAGCACGGTAGTAGACAACACACTCTACATGTGCTTGGCTGCTGTGTTTTTATTTGCGTACATTCAGACAGACTTTTATCTTTGCCTTGTGTCTGTCCAGTCTGTTTCCAGCACCATGCCTCAGAGCAGAGTGACTGCCTCAGTGCCTGAAAATCTGAGCTTGTTCTTAGACCCCGCACCCAAAGCAGAGGAGGGCACTGTCAAGAAACTATCCAAGGACTCCATTCTTTCCCTGTACGCCTCCACTCCCTCGATACATGCCAGCAGTATGGCCGCACATGGTGAGAGTTCAAAAGATTTCTGTCAGGTCTGGTCCAGATCTGAATATTGACAGGGTGATAGTCAGCTCATCGTTGATGGTGTCTGTGATTGCTCTCAGCAGGCTTGTACATGAACCAAATGGGATATCCAACACACCCGTATGGTCCATACCATTCTTTAGCCCAGGCAGGGGGAATGGGAGGTGCTATGATGACATCACAGATGGCCATGATGGGGCAGCAGCAGAGCGCGGTGATGGCGGTGCCACAAAACAGCATGATTGGAATTCAGCAGAACTGCATGATGGGGCAGCAGAATGGCTTAATGGGTGCTCAGGGTGTCGCGGCTCAGCCTAGCGGCGTTGTGCCGTCGCCCTACATGACAGGAATGGTGGGACAGCAGCAAACTGGAATGATGGTGCAGCAGCAGAACAGCATTACAGGACAGCAACAGAGTGGGATGATGGGACAGCAGCAGCAGGCTGTAGGTTTACCCCAACAGCAGGCTTACGGAGCTCAGCAAGCCCAGCAGCTACAGTGGAACATCAGTCAGGTGTGTGTTTGTGCTCTTTTGGGGATGTTTTTGAAAGTTATGATAGGAGTGTGTGCACTGCTAAAGTTCATTTTGTGCCTTTTAGATGACTCAGCACATGACCGGCATGAATCTGTGCAACACCAGCGGTATGATGGGATACAGCGGTCAACAAATGGGAGGTTCAGCAGCTCCAAGCTCGGCACACATGACTGCGCACGTGTGGAAATGAGCTTGTCTATCTGAGAATCGATGGAGCACCAGCGACCCACAAAAGTAGAGGAGAAACGCTGTGGATCAGACTCTCCATTAAACATTTTCTGATGCAAGGGAGGAGGAGGACGAGACTGAGGTGGAGAAGAAGAAGAAGAAGGTTTGAGAAACCACTACTACCTCTCTCTCTCCTCTCTGGCCGCGCTTCCTCTTGCCGTCTCATGCACAGCCATGTTCTGCAGATTTCCATGTTTGCCTTCAGGACCTTTTCATACGACGACCAAGACAAGAGGGTTCTGAGGCCACTGGTTAGGACTCCAGAGCTTTCTTTCTACCTAGCCTTTATGAGAGAGAGCTTGTGTGCAAAAACATTATGAGGGTATTAAGCAGCTGCAGAATTGCACTGTTTCATATTTAATCAGATGGAACTGAGGTTGGGCATTGGGGTTAGCCTAGCTTTAAAAGCTTGAATAGACAGAGATACATAATCTGGGAACCTAAATAGGTGGCTCATGCTTTAAATTTATTAACCCTACATTAGCAGTATTTACCCAACTGATGGAGCAACATTTAGTGATGAAATATACAGTGGCCCTGAGAGGTCAAACACACACAGTCTAAGAAAACACCAGCAAAAATGAAAAACATTGCGAAAGCACACAAAAAAATAATAGACGTTGAATAAAACCCAATGGAAATAGAAAGAAAAACACTGGAGAAGCTAACAGAAAAAAAAAATCTCACAAAACACAATAGAAGTGTTTTTGGCTATAATGTGACCGCTAACACATAACAGTAAACAGCTAACAGCAACCATGTGCCTACAGTGGTATAGGAATCATGTGATTAAAACACACATTACCTGGATATTCGCAACACTGAAGAATCCTCTTCTCCTTCTAAGCGTGTCTCAGCGCAATCCTTCGCATGTTTCGGTTTCTGTCACTTCCACTGTTGCTCCATCACATTATTTTTTTTCCCCAAAAACACTTCTGTTGTGTTTTGTCAGATTTTTCTTTTCTATTTCCATTATGTTTGAATTCACCTCAGTGGTGCTTTTGCAACATTTTTCTGTTTTGCTGGTGTTTTATACAGTTGCAGTGCATGTGACCTCTCAGGGCCACCGTAGACATAGCTACATTTCTGCAACTTTACTCAGCCAATTTCAAGGTAGAGATTTAGCGCTTTTCAAACGTATATTTTCACATATGTGAGATGAGCTGCTGCTAATTCACTTAACAATCATCAAAAAATATAAAAGCTAGGCTAGCCTAATAGTCCCTTCATGCTGCATGCAGAAGACAAATACACATAACCATTTTTAGCCACATATATCTAGAAATTTCTACTCATCTAATAATATTTAATTCAAGCAACAAAACCTACCTACACAGCCCTTAATTTCCATTTCTTCATCTCAATTTCTAGAGGGCTTCTTTTAGAATCTTTAATCTTGACCTTTAAGTGTCAAAAGTCCTAAACCATATTTTGGGAGACCAAAGATCAACACTAGCTTTACTGTAAGTGGACAGTATTCCTGTATGCTTTATCCTGTTCAGCCACTTAACTAGTGATTAATCGAAAAAACAGCAGTTCAGCAGCCCGGCATCACTGTCTTCGCCGTGCTGTTCTTTCACCAAGGGTACAACGCTTAAAAAAAAAAAAGAAGAAAGAAAACATTTTGCATGCAGTGTCATCAGCGTCCGCACACCTCCAGTTAAGAATCTACCTGGTGCATTAGTGGCCTCAAATAACGTTGAATGTCTGTAAATAGGCAATGAACAGAGAAGTGGGAGTGAAGACGGAAAACTTCGAGGTAAAGGTCAGCCGGTTTTCAGATGCTTCCACTGAATTGCATGAAAAGAATGTGTATCTTGCTCTGATTGTATGTACTGTACCGTATGTTTGTTAAGATTTGCGAATGTGTCTCTCTGAATGTTTCTCCCTCTGACGTAGACTGACAAAAAAAAAAAACTATTAAAAAAAATTAGGTAAAACACGTGCTCCGAATGTGATCACGGTTGACTCGTTTGAACACGCGTACTTGTGCTTTGGTGTGTTTTGGGTTTTTTAATATTCTTCGTCTAGAAATGTACACCTTGTGTCACTCGAACGTCTGTGCTCGATGGCATCCTGTGGGTTTCCAGGTTCGCTGTAACAGCCTCACCTTTGCGTTGGGAGCAAACAGTGAGCTTTTTTTTTTTTTTTTTTTTGGGGGGGGATGGGGTGTTTT
>VURO01023004.1:45196-60823 GCA_015108175.1 Pelvicachromis taeniatus
CACATTGTGAAGCATAAAGTGATTGTCCAACCACAATCTGTCACATCTGTTTTAGCTGATGCTTGTACGCTTCTCCCAAACAAACCATCTCTGTATCCCGATTTCTCTTAAAAGTGTTGCTAAATCTGCCTTTTCTGATAAATGCTTATGGAAATACTGTGTTTCTGTTATTTTTTATTTTATTTAACACTTGTGTTAAGCTGGTAAGCTGCTGTTTTTAATGTGAGTGGCAGCAGTATAGGAGGTGCCTATGTGCAGCATATAAGGACTTATTTCACAACAGTGTGACAGCAGCAGTCACCTTCTCCACTGAGAGCAACATTTATATAAGAGCGAGCACATCCAGCACAGCAACAGCAAATCTGTCAGTCAACAAAAGTTTCTGGAAAGGCAGTGCAAGTCCACCTCTGTGGACGCTAAGGCCTCACCTGAGCTTTTTCTGTTTGTGATCAGGCTCTTTTTTTTCTTTTTTTTTTTTGGTCCGATATTTTTTCAGTGAAATAAAAATGAATAAAGGAATGTCACTTTGTACGCATTTGTCGATCAAGATACTGTATATTTTAATTCTTTTTCAGAATATCGCTGTATATCATGTTTCTTTAACGACATGTTCTGTATTACTTTTTTTCCCCTTTTCCACATGCTCTGCCCCACTTTACATAATTTCAATAACATTTAACAGTGTATATGTGACATATGATAATTGTCCCTGTGAAAACATACAAATAAATATTGTTTTGGTTAAATTTGATGTTGTTTTGTGTGTGTTCATTGCTGGGCATTGTCTCTAGTCTCTTTTCTTTATTTATTACACTATTAACCCACACACACGTCTGTTCACATAATTCTTCTGCATGAAATGTTTGCACTCTGCGGAAAATTGCCTATTCTGCTTGATTGGTGTCAACAAAAAAGAAGGCGTGGCTGCATAGAAGTTTGTTAGTAATGTGTTTCTGGCCTCCTGTAGGGGTCACCAAGGTCACGAAGCTCAAGGTAGTTTGAGTATAGACACATTGATGTTGCTCTGCATGTGCATGACTTGAACAGCAGTAAGTGGTTTCCTTGTAAGCTCTCAAAATCAACAGCCATATGTAATTCTATAAAGCTTGTTGCTACTGCCCACTAGTGGCCATCCACATTCCTATGCGGCTAACTCTGGATTACAGATTGGCCACACTACAAAGCATAGCCTACTTCTTTGTCAATTGTAATCTAACTGAGACCATAATTTATAAAATGAGCATCTTACTGTGTTAAAGAAATATGTAAAAATAGCAACTGAGGCCATAAATTCAAGAGAAAATTTTTTGCTGAGGTAATTAAAGGTGTTTTTTTTCCTCATAGATTTTTATACATCTGACTTCTTTTTCCATAGGGAGGAGAGGCCCTCTGGTGGCCATCAGAAAGAATGCAGCTCTTCTTTTACATGATTTCAACAAAGATGCACAAAGAATGCAGAAAGACACAGAAAATGAATGTCTGTGATTCAAATAAACTTTATTGACTTTGCGTCCAGATGTCAAAGGGCATGCAAATACAGGCTTCTGAATCCCTTTTTTTTTCCCCTTTTCTCCTCAGTTTGGTTCTATTTTCTTACAAAACTACGTGCACCTTAAGTAATCAATTTTGCAGCGTACAAACCACAAAAATACCAGTTTTACATTATCAAATACTGCACATAGAAAACATTTACAAAGCACAGGTATAAAATTACAGCTCCCTTTGTTTTGTTTTGTTTTTTCCTTCGTCTTTGCCATAAACCACATCCTTTCATCAGCCGAGCAGCTACGCTATCCTTTGTTTTACTTCTTGGTGGAACGTTTAAGGCCAGTTCAGAAAACACAAACCCTCATTTACCAAAACCAATTGAACTGGCATGATGAATCTGTAATTTGCAGGGACAAAAGAGGCATCGAGTCTACTACATGTGCTTTGGGAATGTGATTGTGGTCCATTTAAATATTATTACAGCTACCTTTGTTTAAGCGTCTCCAAGTTAAACCATTAGTTCGGGTTGTGTTCTGTGCTTTCCTAGGCTTGATAAGATAAAGTTTGCCTTGATAGCGGGGAGGAGAGCTACTATGGCCTTAATACAATCTGACAGACGGCGAAAAAGGACAGAAAGGTTACTAAGCAAAACTTGTGCTGTGATTGCTGACATAGACGTGGATGAAGACAAACGAACTGAGGCCGTCAGGTCAGCGGCAATGTCTGTTTTTGCATGAAACTTTGTGAAAGGGATGCAATGCCGAAGAAAAAATTAAATGTGTTGATCACGAGCTCTACTGTCATAAAGCAGTAAATCACAATGCACTGCATGCTTTGTTAAATGTATCCCTGTTCTTGAAAATGTGATTATACTTTTATCTTATTGGTGGTAGCTCAACTGATACCAGCATTGTGCCAAAAGCCAAAAAGTGATTTCTAAAGTTTGTATGAGGTTTTTTTTTTTTATGTCTAATATCTTTAATCATATTGGTAAATAGACTGTAGTGAGAAGGATGTATGAAGGGGTCATATATAAATAAAGAAATAACTGGTTTTCCAGTCCTTTTTGGTCCCTTAAAGTATGCTTATAGAACTGTGATGTTATATTTGACGCCCTTTTGGCCAGATCTCTCTTGAAAAAGACATTTTTAATGTCAATGAGACTTTTCACCCGAATAAATAAGGGAAATATAACAGTCACTTTGCCAAAAAAAAAAACCCTGATTCAAGCTTCTACCTTGTGACAGGGAACATCTTTCTGGTTCAAAACAATAAAGAAATAAGTCTGACATATTTTTCACACAAATTAGGCCAATCATTTTTTGGGGGCAAATACCAGAAATCACTTTTTGGTGCCACATGCCCGGCTCTGGGGTCACGAGAGAGAGGGAGAGAGAGAGAGAGAGAGAGAGAGAGAGAGAAGCCGAGGGTGAAAGCACCCACGACAGCAAATGCTACAGCTAATGTTTATTGCCAGAAGAAAAACATCAGAAAATGTAAGGCTAGGCTCATGCTACTGTAAGATAACAGTGTTTCTTTTGCATCTCTTTCGATGCTGTTCTGGGTCTGATCGCCCCCACCGTTGTCACTTGTTGGTCTCATCGTGATCAAACCATCATTAAAGGTTAAATACAAGGTCAGAAATGCAAAGATCAGAGTAACCATGCGGCAAATATTTCCTAGATCAAAATACAAATATAATAATTCCATCAGCTTGATAGACAAAGGGTTTGGGGGGAGAGCAATCCCTTATGCTCGAAACCCATCGTGGCGATATAAATAAATAAAGTAACTGCATCTCGCCAGATGGAATTCATGCTAGTTTACAAACACAGAGCTGTTCCTTTAAAACAGAAATCATATGACATAGAGTATTACAGTACAGTAAAAGTAGGGGCCACCTGATCGGGTGCAGGCGGGGTCCCTGGAAAGTCTTCAAAGGAGACAGTATAGCAAACAAGATGACGAAAAAGAGTTACGCTCCTCCCCGGTGTAAGGGTTTAGAAATACATTCATAAAACTATACATATACACATAGAGAACTTCGGTACAATATCTCAAGCAAAATACATTTGTTCGAAACTTTCAGCTGTGTGCTACAAGAGTGAAGCAACATCTCCTACGCAAAGTAAGGCCATTGTAAACTGAACAAGCCCTCATTTTTGCAAAAAAAAAAGCTAAAAGGTGGGTTTTGCCCACGCTATCCTCCTCCTTCTCTGATTAATACCTCTGTCCTTAGAAAAATAAAATACACTTTCAATATAGTGCACAAACTATGAGTCAGGTATACTGAAGATGTGTTATTAAGATGTGTTGCACACAATACATTTTGGGGATTAAAAAGTTCTTTTTTTTAATAGCAAGTTTGTGGGGTTTGACATTCTGAGCATTGGCAGCCTCTCCATTCTAATGTCACCTGAGCCGTGTCGACTTCATGCATCCGCACGCCTTCACGTACACAAAAAGAAAACAGTCTATGTGTCACTCAGCTCCACAAAAGCACGAAGACCGACAACCTGCTTGATCTCCGTCCCGCCATCCCTGCTGCTAATGAGGCTTCGACCCCCTTTTTTGTTAATTCTCTTAAAACGAGTTAATAGACCGTGTCCAAATAAATCAAATGACCTTGTGTGAGACGATGCCCAACGATCAGGTGACACTACGGTTTATATATAATAACTAATTATTCTTTAAATGTAAGGTAAAGAGAAAAAGTTCATGTTGGCGTTCATATCTGAAAACCCTGATCTTTAACATTCGACCCATCTCTCACCCACTCACACCTTGCTGCCCTGTCTGTCGCTCAGTATGTATCACACTAACACACTAAATGCATCTCTCTAAAAGACACACACAAACAAAGGCAATATTTAAAACTTATCCTCTAGGTTACAAGAATCAAAGGATTTGGGCAAATTTTGGCTAATCCTGCCTGGCATAAATACATTTCTTATAAGATATATATAATACATTTCTTTGCATCAATCATTTTCAATCATTCAAATGGGTAATGCTTTGGGGATGACTGATATATAGCAAAGGGACACATATAGATACACACAGTCTCATAAAAGCTCCAAAACGGCTGCAGAAACATTAACAGTATTTTGATAGTTTACCAAGGAGTGGAACAATCAGCAGGGAAGTTACACAGATCTATAAATTTCATTATCTTGTTTTTTCAGGATTCTTCTTTTTTTTGTTTCTCTCCATAGTCGCATAACATGCCAGCTGTCCAAATAAAAAAAAATAAATCAATACATAAAATTACTTCATACGCAGGACCATACAAGTACAGATCCAGCAAGGAATAGCTCCAAAGCATAAAACAAACTGGAACCCAGACCTTGACGATACCTCTTTAACAAAGAAAACACTTTGTATACATATGATGGAAGGATTAAAAAAAAAATCATAAACCATCCTCCCAAAAATTCAAGAATGCCAGAGATCCCTTTACTTTATCCAAAGTTCAAAAAGCATTGAAACGTGAGTCGTTGTTCTGAGGTGCTGCGAGTCAAAAAAAACTCGCATTTTTTTTTTTTTTTGCAGAAAGATGAGGAGAGAGGAATAAACGAGATTGAAAAAAAAAACACGTGGTGGTGATAAAAGCCAATTCAGAGCTCATAAACACGCAGAAGCTTTTAAGAGAGGAACTCGAGACTGTGTCTTTGCACCGCTTCAAAATACGATCTCTGTTAGTGCCTTTGTCCGCGTCCATGTATCAGAAATGTGTACAAGGATTGATGTTGGTCAGATAAAAGAAAAGACATTTTTACCTTAAATAAACCAATAAGAACGCAGTAGCTTAATTTGGCATGCTAGTTCCTCTGCTGCCAGTGAAGACTCCATCATCATCATCATCATCACACCTTTAATTGTTCTGTTGTTTTGTTCTGCAAACACTCTTACAGTTAGTGCAAAGCGGACTGAGGTTGCATGGGAAAAGGTTCAAAGCCTTTAAGAAGTCTAAAGCCGGCAGCAGAAGTCACCTGGATCAGCTGTTCTAGTGCACTCGACTTACATTTCCGTGCTGCAATTCAAAAGAAATGCCCAGCGCAGTGTGACCACGCGTAGATAAAAATGCGAAAAAAATGCGAAAAAAAAAAGAAGCAATCAAATGCCGCAAGCTCAGCGTGAATATTTTACAGTAAAGTGCTATTTAAAGAAAATGCAAACACGCCGCCTGACAGGAAATATAAAATGAGAGTGCTGAAGATAGGTCACTGCCACATTTGCACCTGAAACAAGTAATATCACCATATGTGGCTGGTATGCTAGCAAATATAATGCTGACATAATAGTCAGCTATCGTAAAGAAATTCCATTCACGCTGAAACGTTTGCAGGAGGTTTAGTTAGCATCAAAGGGAAAGTTAGGAGGGTTAAAGGTTTCACCAGCTGTGCGCATGTTCATGTTTCCGGTGTTGTTCCAAAAGTACGTCCCGATGTTCCTGCGTGTTTTTAATTTGCAATCTCTTTGCTTATATTGGTAAACAGACTGCAGTGGACTTATGAAGGGCTTATATTCAAAATGAAGAAACTACCTGTTTTAAAAGCATCTTTATGATTGCGTATTGTACCTACATCATAATCAAACCTTCAGTCTTTTTTGGCCTTTCTTGTGTGTTATATTTGTTGCAATTTCTGTTGCCCTCCTGGCCGGATTTCTCTTTTAAAAAAAAGACATTTTTATTGTAAATTACACTTTTAGGATATATAAAAGTCACTTTGCCAAAAACGGACTGTAGCTTGTGACAGGAATGATGTTTGTGGCTCCAAATGGTTTGATATAATTCATGAAAGTCAGGTTTGACACGTTTCCCAGATTATACGCCAGCAGGCCATTTACAACAGTTTATTTTTTGGCACAACACCGGCTACATCTCTGATAGGAAACAGAGAGGTGCAGAGGCACGCGGGCCATCTCCCCACATCCCCCCACCCCCACCCCCCAGGCTACAAAGCGGTCACATTTCTCCAAACACCTAAGGCAAAGGCAGGGATCATAAATGTGTTTGTCCGCTAATGTGTGGCTGGCTGACTTATTTTGTTGTCGTCTTCTGCAGATAGCGATGACAGCCAACCCCTTCGCCCTGCCAACACCACAGCCCCATCCTTCTCCCCAACTCAGTGCGTTGTGCTCCCTTCTCGGCACAAAATAAAGCAGCACTACACTCCTGTCACATTGGTCAAAGCAAGCTAAATGAAAAAAGGTTTAAGCACTTTAAAATGTCTCGCAAGCAAACATGCAGAATGCAGCCGACACATATATATAAACACAAGTAAGTTTTTAACTATATATCTATTTTGATATATATATATCTATATATATATATCTATATATAAACTCTGCCCTGTGAAAATTATAGAATAGCAGTGTTGCTACCTCACATAATAGCCATTATGTGAATATCCGAGCTTGTTATCCAGGTATGTGTATGCGTTTGGCTTCCTGTGCCCAGCTTGTGTGCGTGTGCGCGAGTGTGCATATATGTGTGTGTAAAGTGTATCTTCATTTTTTTTATTTTATTTTTTTGCATTACATCTAAGTCATTGACTCTGCTACATATCCATATTTTATATTGTATACTAGTTCACCTACTACTTATAATAGTAATAATAACAACAATAACAATTGCTTTGGTTTTAAAAAATAAAGTTTTGTTTTCTTAGTTTGGCATAGAGAGTTTAGAAACTGGCATCAGGATGTGCCCTGGGATGAGCTGTGCCACGGAAAATCTTGGACTGCAGGACACGGCACCCGGTGAATCCTGGCTTTCGTGGTATGAGACGTTGGAAACAGGTGGGTGCAAAAATGCTACATGTTCAGGTAAATTAAGCCTTCTCCCGTTTTGGATCTGCTAATCGTTTTGCCAGCAAACACAGGGCGGTGGGTGAGAGTGTGAACGGACAGTCGAGAGGAAATTCCAGTAAAGACTATGGCAATGTGTGTGGGCGGGATCAGGTATTTGTGTGTGTGTCAAGTGTGTCTTCCTGCACGGATGCATCTCTTTGTGTATGTATGCCTACCTGGCTTTGCACTTATATAGTCGTTGTGTATATACAGTACGTGCGCCTGTGTCTGCGTGACTCTGCCTTGCGCGCGTGCGTGTGTGTGTATGTATGTATGTATTCTGGGTGTCTAGGTGCATGAAGGGCTGGTGGCGCTCTCCAGGGAGGACTGAGAGAGGCGTCTGGTGAGGGGTCCGATGCTGGGGTCTGCCAGGGAGGAGGTAGGGAACAGCTTGTACCAGCCGCTGACTGTGGCAGACAGGTCCAAGTCCTCCAGGAGGATTTGGGCCATTCCCATGAAGCACTTGTGGTCCATACGCCCGTAATCCCCCCACACTATTACCTGGAAGAGAAATGACAGTAAAATTTTATCACTGATTTCCTGTGCTGTGGAAACTTCTCTGATATTGGCTAACCACAAATCTATTTGTCATACAGCAAATTTATTAACTCAATAATTATGTCATAAGAACTTTTTCTAAGTGTCACCCAGTTTAAACCTGTGAAACCAGCAAAGCCAGCATGAATTCAATTATGCGTAAGTAGCTAAAGATTCATGTCAGTTAATGCCTCCACTAAGGGGTGTCATAATAACTTTGTACTGAAAACTTTAACAATGAAATATTAATAAAATTAAAGCTATTATGTCACCAATGCCTACTAGTGAAAATAAAGGTTTGTACATTGGTACAGAGACACTCTCACCAGCTCTATGCACTCCCAAGTTGAGTTTACACTAGAACTGCCAAAAGCGGTCATTTTGACCCTAAGGCATTTTGAAATCCATGTAACTGTCAAATTAAATCACATTGTCTCATAGTTCACTACTTTTCTTAAAATATGGCTTATTGATCAAATATTGAATTTTGGAGTGTTTGGGATCAAAAGAAAAAAGCGAGAGAAAAAAAGAAGATTACTTACCTGTAGGACTTTGCCCTGAGGACTCTCATCGAACAACAAAGCCTGCTGGTAGGTGGGGTCCAGAGTCTTCTTCACTACTTTGGTTTTCTTCTTAGCCAAGCACACTCCATTCTCCAGAAGATACACCTTCACGTAGGTTGCTGCAGACAAAAAAGAAAAAAGTGAGCCTCGTGCATGTGCTGCCAAGCCCACAAAATTTTAGCTTTGATGAAGAAGTGAGTACCTGGTATGTTCTTGGAGCCTGGTTTTGGGGTCAACCCTCTGGCCTGGTTGACCTCCACCTCTAGCTGTCCTCCTCTGTCTACCATGCCTACATGTACATCACCTATAGATCAAAACAAACCAAAACTCAATATAACACCACAATTTCAAAAACCTGAAGTTTCAATGCAGCTGAGATCTCTGTGGTTTTCAGCAAACCATCAAACAAGATCCTGAACTGCAGCTGCAACAGACAATGTTCAGCAGCAGAGGGCCACATAGAGCTACAACACCATCTTCACCACCAGGTATAAAGGAGCATGCAGCTCTGGTTAGTTATTTTTCAAAACCAGTGACCTTTGCATGAAAGATTTATAACTCACGCAGGAATAACTTCATTCCTGCTGAGTGAATACCCTATTACTGTGCAGTATTTCACAATGCTGCTGTGCATTTAAGTGGATGCATGCTGCAAAAAGTTTTAAAGAGAAACCTGAGTTTCTGATTGAAAATGTATTAACTGAATGATCTGACTATGGTGGTGTGCAATATATTGTCCAGCATACATGCCTCACATTTCAATCAAACGCTACTAAGCAGAAACAATAGATGACTTCCACTAGTTTTGATAAAAATACATGAGAATGCAGTGGACTGCACGGGACTTGATGGTGATGCTGGCCGACTTCACTCTTACCCATTGGGGGTGTAGCTAATGTTTGCCGGCCTACGATCTGAGCGGGGCCTAGTCCGTCCAGGAAGTCACTGAACTGGCTCTCAGGCCCCAGGCGTGTGGTAGGGAAGACAAACCTGCGAGAGAAGCAGCAGACTCATGCTGGATGAACAGTTATCGTGTATATAGACGAGTGAATTGATAAACTGCAGGATGAGACACGCACGTTCCATCGGAGCTGTTTGAGTTAGTGCTGCCGTCGGTTGAGTCCTTGCTGCCCTGCCGTGTCACTCGGTTCCTCATCTCGACGGCGATGCCGGTCTCTGTGCTCCGCCGGATGGTGCTGCGGAGCTTCTTTGTCCCGCCATCTGAAAGCAGAACACAGAGGTCATGGTCCCTTCTTTAAGTACCTTTATTTCAACAGGCTAATCCACTAAGTGTAATAATCTGAGGATTATTAGAGCTGCCTGTCAAGGGCGCCAGGGGTTGACGGTGAAATTTTGTGACCTTTATGAGCTTCTACGAGAATTTAAGATACTTTCTATAATCAAGCAAGGTTTACATACATATACACGGAGTTGCTCAAATGCCCAAAAATGCCTGAAGTTTCTCTTTACTTATTGGTCAGTGTGTTTCTGAGTAAAATGTTTGCTTTTTCAAAGCTACAAATGACCAAAAATTTAAGTTTGCCTTGAAAGCTCAGATCCCTGCACTCTTTATTATGAAGCGAGGTCACTCTAGCGAGAAGGCAGTATCCACTGGGGTGTCCCTGTGCTACTGAAAAACAGCTCCACATCACAGGTATTACCGCAGTCCATTTTAAATGCACAAAGCCCATTTTGCAATGGCTGTTGCAACTAGAGAGCAATAAGCCTTTAGGGGGAACTCCCGAGCCTCAGCTTGTAAGGCAGAAACACACACAAATTGGCAGCACGGGGAAGAGTAGTGGGTGGCGGGGCAAAGGGAGAGGTGAGAGGCTGAGCTCAGAAAGATGAGGGGATGAGAGGAGAGGAGGGTTATTAAGGCTTTGCAAGTCCTGCTGACGTTAGGAGAATGAGAGCAAGCCAGAGAGTGCTAACCCCAGAAGCTTTCAGGACATCATCCCCTGTAATGACACACTGTATCTCTGTGTGACTCGGCATGCTGAAAAGGCGTCAGCAGGGCACAGATGAAGTGATTTGGGCTCAGGATGTGAAGTGTAAGGTTGTGCAGCTCTTTCCTTTGCTTTTATCACTACACACCTCAGCCTCAATGTCATTCTTGCAGCATTATCAAAAGAGTTTTAGGTCAGTTTCATCAGAGAGATGGCATTTCCACTCAAGCAAACACTCCAAAGATTCTCCGGTTTATGCTTTAAAATGAAGAATTCTTTCCTTTTATGTATTTCCATATATTAATCTTGAGTTCTCAAATTTTTGTTTGGCCCTAATATCTGTGCATCTGTCATTACTGCGTAATAAATTGTGCTTTTTACCGACTGAAGTAAAAGAGATCGATGTCCATGACTGTAAATTCACACCTTTACACGGGAATGCAGTGGACAGTGCTAGCGCACTTACACCTCTGTGCAACATGTGCACAAAGTGTTTGCACGTGAACAGCTCGCGCCACACTGTGACAGTTTAGTCACACGGGAGGATGAGAAAGCAGCTGTGAGCTGTCACGTCAGCAAAGCTCGCTTTAGAAAAACCTCCACAGTTGTTCTGACTCATTTCTGGGTCAAAGCTATGGAAGGAGATTTTCTGGCCAAAAATATTTTTCAAAAACTTTCCAGTGGGGATTATAAGCTTTCCTCTTCTTTGAGCATGTTAATTATGAGGCAAATCACTGCTTAACAAAGAGAAGTAATAGATCACAGAGCCCCTTTACAACTGCAGCCGTGGTTGCTATAGAAAGCATCTGCCCTGTATAGGAGCCTGGATATATAGCACAACAGTGAAGGCAGCACAGCAGACTTAACAAGTGGTTCCTTATCATTGCTAGTTAAGCGAACACCCAGCCATCCCAGTTCATTAGCCTGCGCATCTCCAGTCTCATTAAGCATCCTTACCATGCCAGGCCCATTACCATGACAACCACAGACACCCTGCATCATCACCATCACTGTGGAGACAAACAGACAGCAAAACAGAGGCCCTTGATGATAGTTTTGGGGGTTAAAACGATGATAATGACAGAGGAGGACAGATCTGTGTATCTCTCTATCGATCTAACTATCTGTCCATCCATCCTCTAGACCTTCTGTTGCTTTCACCTGAACAAATCTTAAAATGCTACAGGTTACTGAATGGAGCTCTTTTAAGAAATCCAGCTGAAAATAAACTGTGGTGCATCCCACGTTAACAATAACGCTGTCGATGTCTGCAACAATCTAAAAAGATGTATGTCAGGTTGAAGCGGAGTAGCATAAACCTTTGCAACAAAAAAAAAAAAAATGCTGCATCTGTGGGGCTCTAAATAGGAGAGAGGGCGAGTGCTGAGGATAGATGGGTGAAAAGGAAGATGAGAATGATAGGGTCCCATGGGCACTGAAGATGAGGAGAGGGGTGCTGCCTTCTGCTGCCTTCTATTTATAATCCTGCAGTAAAGAATATTTCCAACAGTGTGTGAGTGAGTGCGTGTGCGCGTGCGCGTGTGTCTGTATGTGTTGTAGCATGACACCCAGACAAACTCTCATGCACTCCTGCTGCCATGACAACCCCCGCCCTCAGATCTGGACCTCAGACAATGCCACCTGAGACATCTAGCGCCATAGTGACAGGCTCATCCGCTACTGTACATTACTTTATTTTTTTTTAATAAGAATAATAATTTGTAGAGGAAATACTTGACTGCAACTTTTCTACTAACTTCCTCCCCAAAACTTTGTCCTCGCCCACAACCGAACCGCAGTCTGCTGAAGAGTGTGTTTACATTTTAACACAATCTGGCCGCAAGTGCGACGACGCCTCTGTTACGACGATGAGTAGGTTCATGCACACAAGTGGGAGAACTCCAGTGTTAAACTATCGAGAAGCTATTCATTTAACTCCATTTCCACACTTGTTACTCATTTGTCTAGCAGCCCTCTCATGAAAACAGCCCCCTCCACAGTATGAAGCAGTGATCTCTTCCTTCCTATTTAATCCCCTCCTCCTCCTCCTCGTCTGCACTTTCCCTCCATTCGTTTCCATGGCAATGCCTTCTGCATTGCACCAAGAGCCCCGGCCGGCATGTTCGCTCATAAGCCTTTCCCCCTTACTCTGTGTCTTTCTGTGCTCATATTGTCCCCTCCACAAGTCCCACTCTTTGAATCGAGCCTCCACTTCTTTTGCGCTGTCATATTCTCTCGCTTATTGCTCCTCTTTCTCTCCAGCTTTTTGTCTGATAGTTACCTTTCCTCTGTTCTGTTTTTCCCCTATGATCACCTTGCTAACTAATTCCTTTTCTTCTTTTCTTATTGTATCTGCCTCATCTTATTTCCTGCTTCATAATCATTTTGAGTGTATTTTCTCACACAGATCCTGGAAGAAGCAATTAGAGAAGTAATTAGAGGTTGTCTGACATATATGCCATTTGAGCGGGTAAAATAACAACATTGCATAACCAGTTGTGCTTTATTGTGCTACAGTAGAGGGTTTTCAGTTTCTGTGTGTTACCAAAACAGTTAAAGTGTATCCTGTTGGCTTCACTATGATGAGTATTATCCCGCCCCTGTAAACAACCTCATGAATCTCCCGGAAATGTGAAGCACGGGAAGAAAAAACACTCGAAACTTTTTTTCTTGGCTGCTAATGCACATGTTATGTATCATGGTAGAGGAAACAATATTAGGGTGGAAAGAACTAATAGGTTCAATGCTGAACATTATCAGAAAGGTGAGATTTCTTTATAAATGCCAACAATGCAGAAAAGAGCCATACACTGTGACTGCATGGACACTCACACATGAACTATAGCGTCTTTGTGTGTGTGTGCGCGTGTGTGTGTGTTCTGTAGATCATTAAAACTGCTCTGACATTTGGAGAGCACACTGATGAAGCCACTCTCATTATATGCTGTAATATAGAATGCTGTTTTTAGACTCCGGGACTACGCCGACATGCCTATTGGATGCACCGGTGACGGCAACGATCCACCATGCATAGCAACAGTAACCAAGCATGGGTGTTGGAGATGAAGGACATGTTGTGGTATATTTACTGCCAGACCCCAGCTAAATTTGGACTAAGGGAAGATTCAAAGTGGAAGCTTAAGTAAGACCAAGAGGTTATAGTGTACATATGAATCAGAGATTCAGAGCCATATTTATAGTTTACACAATTCATGTGTCATAAGACACATTTTGAGCTATTCCTGCAGCAGGTACTATGGAGTTTATTCAAAATGAGTCAAGCCAGCTAACAAACAGCAAATTTAAAACTTTGATTAAGTTTAAAGGCTTTTGGAGGTTTTTTTAAATCATCGGCACTCATCAGCGACCTCCTTTGCTAAGGACCAACCACTTTAGAAAGCTAAAATGCTGAGAAACGAAACTCCTAATTAGCTCAAAAATCACCCATTGGTTTTTGTTTTACTTCTGCTTTAATATCTCGAGTCTGGTGTTTTGGCCATCGTGGTTTTATAATGTCAGAAGTGAAGAGATCTGGATAAAACTGAAAACACTATCAGGTAATGCCGGTTATCTTGATTAGCAACGTGCGTCATATAAACCAAGATACCCGCTAATTACTCGCAACACAGAAAAAACACAATACTAGAATTTGAAGTACCAGAAAAAGTGGATATTTCTTAGATGGATGATTAATACAATAAATTCACAGTAAAACATGTTATTAGTAACATTTTTTTTTAAATAATCCGCAGCAATTTAATTAGTTAATAAGGTACAACCTAGTGGACAGCTAGCAGCAATTATATTACCCTCAGAGACAATATTAGCATGCTCCTGATAATGCAAGTCCTGTCCTGTCCATGAGAACAAAAATGGAGACTGCCGCTGACCTGACGGCCTCAGTTCGTTTGTCTTCATCCATGTCTATGTCAGCGATCACAGCACAAGGTTTTGCTTAGTAACCGTTCTGTCCTTTTTCGCCGTCTGTCAGATTGTATTAAGGCCATAAGTAGTTTGTGTATGAAGACAACCCTTATCCTATCAAGCCCAGGAAAGCACAGAACACAACCTGAACTAATGGTTTAACTTGGAGCCCCTAAACGAAGGTAGCAGTGATAACATCATATTTCCAAAGCACATGTAGTAGACTCGATGCCCTCACCTATTTTGTCACGTGGCTGCAAAATAAGGCCAAATCATCACCCATCCACCACCGAGTTTGATTTTCACCAAATGCAACACTGTGCATTATGACCAAACACGTTCACTGTGTATCATCGGAGAGCTGCACAGTCTGAGATATAGCCTTGGGTTTTGTTTTGGGATGATTTAATATATATTTACAGTGGAATGCATTTGCTGAGATGACCACTCCTAGAAATCATAAATACTTTCCACATAAATACTGACTTAAAACCAGCTGAGGATCAGATTTTTTATTTTTTTTTGACTGTACAGTAAAACCAGGACTTGATCGGCCACAATCATGGTTTGTTTCCCCATCTTTATGCTAAGTTAAGCTAACTGCAATATCTTCTCACCTTAATCTTAGCAAAGAGAGAAAGTACAGTGGCTTGCAAAAATATTTGGCCCCCTTGAACTTTTCCACATTTTGTCACATTACAGCCACAAACATGAATCAATTTTATTGGAATTCCACGTGAAAGACCAATACAAAGTGGTGTACACGTGAGAAGTGGAACGAAAATCATAAAACATAAAAACATTTTTTACAAATGAATAACTGAAAAGTGGGGTGTGCGTAATTATTCAGCCCCCTGAGTCAATACCTTCTAGAACCACCTTTTGCTGCAATTACAGCTGCCAGTCTTTTAGGGTATGTCTCTACCAGCTTTGCACATCTACAGACTGAAATTCTCGCCCATTCTTCTTTGCAAAACAGCTCCAGCTCAGTCAGATTAGATGGACAGCGTTTGTGAACAGCAATTTTCAGATCTTGCCACAAATTCTCGATTGGATTTAGATCTGGACTTGACTGGGCCATTCTAACACATGAGTATGTTTTGTTTTAAATTCCATTGTTGCCCTGGCTTTATGTTTAGGGTCATTGTCCTGCTGGAAGGTGAACCTGCGCCCCAGTCTCAAGTCTTTTGCAGACTCCAAGATTGCCCTGTATTTGGCTCCATCCATCTTCCCATCAACTCTGACCAGCTTCCCTGTCCCTGCTGAAGAGAAGCACCCCCCGAGCATGATGCTGCCACCACCATATTTGACAG
>VURO01023006.1:5156-15217 GCA_015108175.1 Pelvicachromis taeniatus
TTTTTTCCCCAAAACCCCCCCCCCCCCCCGTCCAATACATGAAGTGAAAAACTAATTCTCACCTTCGGCATTGGGAACTTTTCTGTCCTTGTAAAGGTCCGTGAGGAACAAACTGTTGATTAGTGTGGATTTACCGAGACCAGACTCCCCTACAGAGAAGTTTGAGTAAGGTATTACATCATCTGTCTTCCTCTGAAGAATTTATATCAAAAGATAAAGTTACAAGTATTTATGGATGCCCCACTCCCACTAATCAGTGGCACATTTTAATGATCGCTGACAGAACAGTGATGTCTGTTATCTCCACTTAAAGAGCGTTTTACTCTTTTATCATCGCTGAAGTTTTTTGATATTTAACATTTTTAACTTGTGCCTTTTGTAAAATCCTTCCTCCTCAGGAGACAAATCAGACTCACCTGCGACTATAAGTGTGAATGTGAAGCCTTTCTTCACAGTTTTTCTGTGGACCTGGTTCGGTAATGTGGCAAAACCTACGTACTCCTTGTCCTGATCCTAAAGAAAGAAAACACAAACCTTACACACACATATGGCATGGGGATATTTCCTGCTTCAATTAGAAATTCTCTCTACATCCTCGAGCTGCAGTGCTCCTTAAATAATAAACCAGTCAGATACGGGCTGCCATGAGCCTGAAATGTCCAAACTGGTGATCAGTAACGCTGTCATTCCCCTCCTGGATACTGTAGCACTTTTTGTCTTGGATAAATAAACATATTGTGTCACTATAACAGCCATGACTGTCGCGACATGGCCTGAACTCACAGGCCAACCCTCTCAGTCCACGAGCTGCACTGTAAAGCATCACGAAACGTCATTTCACTTTGCCTTTGCCCCATGAGCATCGGTGCACAGACAGGGCGAGCAGACGAGACAGGAAACCATAGACGCTTCTTAGCTTTAGAGCTTAATAAAGGTGCTTTTTTTAGGGCCAGACAGCTGTGATAAACAAATTGGCTTGGCACTTTTTTTTCTCTTGTGTGAAAGTTGATGTCGTCTCTCGCTTACAACAAAAGCTGCACGAAGGAGTTGCAAACTGTGGAATGGGTACTGAAAGTGGGTGTAAGGTTTTAAAGATGTACTAGGAAGTAAAGTAACACAGAGGTTCAGGCAGCAAACATTTAGAGACATAAACAGCCAGACATAATATAAAACAGTAAAAACACACCTCAGGTGAGTCGTAGGGGTCGAAGCGCCCCCAGGGGCTACGTGGGCGCATAGAAGGGCTGAGCGGTGAGTCCAGAGACACCTGAGAAACAATCTGCCTCCTCAGTGGTAGCTGCTGAAATTCTGGATCCAGTCCCATGTGATTATGTCTGGGAGGGACTGCTGGAGAGCCACTGGGGTGGAAGGGGATGGTGCGGACCAGAGAGGGAGTCCCAGGAAGACTGAGGTGTCTCCCATTGGTGGGGCTCCCAATGCTTTCTGCTCCGTAGTGGCCTGGTCTCTGGTGCTGTTCACCAGAGTGAGACATAAGAGGCAAATCCCTCATGGCATAAGGATACTGTATGTCCTCCTGGTCCCTTATGGACAGACTGGACAACTAGAACAGAGAGCAGCATGATCTTTATTGATTATCAAAGGTCATCAAGAAGAACGACAACCTTAAACAAAAAAAAATTGCTTGAACTTTGATGAAAAAAAAAACAATCTGCCTTCAAAAGGAGGAAGTTTTTTTTTTTTTTTTAAACTTCCTGTGTCTGATATTATTTTTTAAATTAGGCACAGCAGACGAACATACATCGGCTGACAGGACTCAGGTGAAAGCCCCTCTCTAATTATGAGCATGTGGAGAATGTGGTTAATAACTGTGCTCTCCTGAAGGTACCGCAGGGATGCTGGGCTGAGGCTGATTTTGCTCATCTGATAGGGGGAACCACCTCACTTATCTGCCTCTTTTTCTCATTGTGGCTTTGTGTACGTGTTCACAGTCTATGTTGTTCCACAACATCCTGGGTATCGCCACACTCACCCAAGATTTTTGTCTAAGCCTTGTGTTTGCTGTAGAAACCCTAAAACCTGAAGAAAAGTCACATTTATTGATTAAAATACTCTTTGTCATTCGTGTATCAATCAATGTTTATTTTCGATTCCTTTTGTGTGTCTGTATGGTTGTATCTCTACTGTCTGTCTGACCTCAGCGAATCAATGGGAATGCTGGTATTTTGGCTCTAACAGCTATAACTGGAGGTGTTTTTCCTCTAAGATAAACACTAACTAGGCTTCCTGTTAATCTCATAACATTACACACTCTAGACTCCCTGTTGTGAGAAGACAGAGGGTGTCTCACAAAAGACCAATAAGGTTGTCTTTGTCCTCAGAGGAATTAACTTAATAACTTAAAGTGTAGCCACCTGTTGCACGAGCTCTGTGTCACGAGGCTTTGACAAGAAGATATAAATAACTTAACAAATAATAGAATCTGGAATTTATTAAAATGGTAATTGAAGGAGGCCATGAGGGAGTGATCTGTAAATGAACCGTAATGCTATCACAATAAAACCATGATTTTTGGTGTTCCACTGTAATTTTCCTCCTTTACACATCTTTAAAACTACTAAAATAAAAAAATAAAATAAAACAGGAAACAGTCTAAAACGTGTGATTGCTTGGTGCTCTCTGAATACATGGCATAATGATGTATCTTTTCTTGCAGTGTTGGGCTAAACCCTTCACTGATTAGGTGTGACCTGTGATCTCATTATACTTTTACAAATGAACTCGTCCATCTGTGCAGGCAGGATGTAGAGAGTTTGAAGCTGGAGGTTAGTAAACAATGGGGTCAAACCGGATATACCCACAAGGCTGTGAGTACCAGTCTCTCAGGTTCTTTCAGCGTGAAATCTATAGCTAGTTAAAAATAACCTGAATTATGTGTTTTTGTGCTGATTTGGTTGTTTTCCAAAACTTTACTCCACACCTGCTTCCACACAAAGTGACTGTTCCCTATGATGAGGAGCTAGGATAGGGAGTTTCCACCTGCTTTATCCAAGATAAACACATTGGACTCTTAAAGTGGTTAAAGGAATGCAGAAAAGCGTCGGCCACGGTGCTGTTGGATTGAGCAGGCTTCATCTGGCATCCTTCTACCTGTCAGCTCTCATTACGCACAAAACTATGCAGCAGGCTTAATCCAGCTTGTAATGCTCTGACAGAGTGGGGGTTTGGAGATTTAACTCTTAAACACACACATAAGCTCAAACAAGCACTACATCTACAGGCTACTCTACAAAGTTGTCCTACCTCCATGCCCGAGAAAGTTGAAGCTTTGTTTTGAGGAGAGCCAGCAGCAAATGCACATTGGAAAAAATATATATTAAAACATTTATTTATCCGTGCTGTAAAATGTTACTAAATAAATGTAACCACTTTAACTTTACTACACGCCCTGATATCTAAAAAAGGAAATTTGCAATAAAATGCAGAACTGAAATTGAAAAATAGCAGAAAATACTAAATGACCCATGAAAACTCCATTGGTCATACAAACAGATGAACTGATGAAATTACAGTAAATAAGATGAGAAAACATTAGCTCAAGAATACAACAACCTAAACAGATATAAATCCTTGCAGGACTGTAACAGGCTGCGGCTTCAATGACCTTTAAATAGGTTGAGTAAATGTATTTGTTAAAAGTACCAGTATAAGCCAATTCCAGTCAATATCTGAAGGAGACTTGATCTGTAGACTTGTTTATTAACTGGATTATAGACTTACCTTTTTTATTGCTGCGAAATCTGACCGGAGAGGACATGTGCTCCATGCTGCCAGTATTCAAGCTGTGCCTGGATCAGAGGAGGGCAGCGCATGGCTCAGCACAATGCTGCAGATGCTCTGTGGGCGTGTGCATCCCTGAATTATACTACTCAGCTCCGGGTGCACCCTGCTCCACGTCTGCTCAGTGTTACCGCGTTTCTGTCATTACATAACAGCTTAATACAGCTCAGCAATTATCATCATCATCATAATAATTATGATGATGATAATGGAACGATTGCACTGCATGAATCTTTAATGTACTTAAAAACCAAGAATTTGGTGTAAAAGTTTGAATATTTTTGCATTTTCTCTAATCCACAGAGGGTCAAAAGCATACACAAAGGATTCAAATATAGTATTTGGTTAAATATCCCTTAGCAAGCTGCACCTTGACCAGATGCTTTCAGTAGCCATAAACAAGCTTCTAGCACAATTCTGGCTCAAAATTTGACCAGTCTTGGTAGAGTTCATTTAAATTAGTTGGTTTCCTGGCACAGACACAGATTTTTTTTAGCTTAGTTCACAAACTTTTAGTAGGATTAAGGTCAGTACTTTGGAAAGGCCATCCCAGAAGCTGGATGTAATCCTACTTTCCAAAACCAGTCTTGATATGCGTTTGGGATCATTGTCCAGTTGGAACACACCAAATATGTTAAAGTTTCATCCATCTAGCTTGATTTGAGGTAAAGTTGAAGAATTAGGAGGTACTCCTCCTCCTTTATTATTCCATCCACTTTGTTCAATGTACCGCTACCACTGGCAGCAAAAACTGCTACCAATGTTACCACCACCACCCTGGACAACTCGTACAGCGCTCTTAGGGTTGAAAGCCTCACCTTTACTCCTCCAAAAACAACAACTCCTCTTGGCATTGTGGCAAAAAAGCTCAAACTTTGACTTGTCTGACCATCAAACATTTGTCCAGAAGGTGTTTGGTTTGTTGTTTGAACAAATGGCCTTTGAATCTGCATTTGTTTAAAAATGGCCCAACTTGTGTAAATCTACAGCGCTGCTCATAGATCTTCACTGAGATCCTTGGACTTTCCCATTGTTCTGAGTAGTGGTCAGATAGAGCCTGTAAGTATAACTGTCTAAATTCTGATTTGTTCACTGTTTTTCTGAAGTCACTAAAAATTGATGCTGAACAATTATTCCACCCTGGAAAAAGAAAGTTCAAGGAAATGATTAAAAGCTCAAAATTACCATATTTATGCCCATGATGAGTTGTAAACTTCTGACCAATGTCTTAATTTTACGCAAAAAACATGTTTTGAGTATTTAAGACTTGCAATCCAAGCTTTTGGTGGAAATAACCTCGAAATAACTTTCTATTCATTAGGGAAACCCATCATAACATTAGATTATAATACGACAATTAAAGATATGGTAAAAGTAGTGTGTAAAATTTCCAGCATTTCTATTGTTACAACGGAGACGAGGGGAGTCTATTAATAAAGTAAGTGGTGCGGATTTTCTACTCATTTTCTTCTTGTTGTTTTGTAAGTATGTTCTCTGGAGTAACAAAGTCCACAATCACATGTGGGCCAGCCCAGTTTTAATACTAAAAGTCCATAAAATGCTCTTTGTTTAATCTGTGTGAAGCCAGAAGGACGTGACAAGCATACTACTGTAGACTTAATGTTAGCGCTTATGTTGGAAAGCAGTTCGCCTTACTTAGCCATCTATGCTTATTGAGCCATATTTTTGTAATAATTTAGAATTTTCTTGGCAAACATGAGAGTTTGAGTCTGAAAGCTGCTGCCAGTTTTACATTTTAACATTACTGTATTTAGGTCCATTTAGTCAAGATTAGCCAGTTTAAGCTAGCCTAACGGCTAGAAAGTATGTTAAATATTTTGGTAA
The DNA here is from genome assembly GCA_015108175.1 of Pelvicachromis taeniatus. Classification (NCBI taxonomy): domain Eukaryota; kingdom Metazoa; phylum Chordata; class Actinopteri; order Cichliformes; family Cichlidae; genus Pelvicachromis; species Pelvicachromis taeniatus. The sequence continues at coordinate 10,800 of VURO01023006.1, forward strand.
GCGTGTACACATTCATGTTGTTATATAGCAAAGTAGTCACATTTAGACAAATAAACCAATAAACAAACAGGAAAAATATTGGATTTAAGTTCATGCTAATAAATATGAGGCTAAGCTTAAACTGTTCATCTTTTTCTTCACATGGTTAAAGAGTTTTCACAATATATTTCTGGATTAAACTTCTTAATTAGTAACACTAAACATCATTGAGCTGCTTTATTATCCAAATATTGCTTATTAATTTACAGACTGACACCTTGTTGGCTACAATGATGTTTTTGTCCAGAGAGAGGCACCATTCAAGCCTACAGGTGGTGAGTTTATATTAGCTAGGTCAGGGGATTATATTATAATTTATTCAAGTTATTGATAAGAGGTGTAAAATGGAGAATTTGGAGGTAGTCCTGCTAAATTCGAGTGGGACGAAAAGTGATTGTGAACATAGCATGGTTGGTACTCACAGATGAGCTGAGTATTTCAGAAACTGATCATTTAAATGGGATTTTCCTTCACAAGCATGTTTTCAAAGAATTGTCAGGGAAAAAAAGAAAATATCCAGTGAGCAGCAGATCTGTGAGAGAAAAGGCCTGGTTGATGCCAGAGGTCAGAATGGCCAGATGGGTTTAAGCTGATAGAACGGCAACGGTAACCCAAATAGCCACTTGTTAAAACCAAGGTTTGTAGAAGAGCATCTCTGAATGCACACCATGGTAAACCTTTAATTGGAAAACCACAGTTAAGAACAGGAAACCGACAAAAAACAACCCCCTCCCCCAAATAAATAGTGCCTGACTTCTGCTGCAACATTTGGATGGTGGGGTCATACTTTGACCTAAACAACATGCAAGCATGAATACATCTTGTATTAATGGTGATACAAGGATGCATGTATTCATGGTGCAGGGGATACTTCAGGTCCCAAAGTGAGCATCATTTAAATACCACAGCCTACCTCAGTACAGCTGCTGACCATTTCCATCCCTTTAGGGTTTTTATATTGTAGACATTTTACACTACAATATAAAGTACCTGGAGGCGACTGTGAAATATAGAAAAAAAAATAAAAATAGAAGACAGATACTGAATTATGACCACAGTGCACCAATTCCAGCAGAATGAGATAAATTGTCCCCAAGTTCAAATAATGGTTTCTTGAACATGTCAATGACTTCTCTGTACACAAATGGCCTCCACGGTCACCAGATCCCAATCATTACAGCACCTTTGAGATGCGGTGGAATGAGAGATTCACATCACGGATATGCAGCCGGCAAATCTGCAGCAACTGCCTGATGAGTGGATCTGAGGAATTTTTCCAGAATCTATGCCATGAAGAAGTAAGGCAACTCTGAAGGCAAAAGGGTGTACCTAAAAGGTGAGTGGAAACCGTTCTTCAGAACAACAATATGTACGCAACAGTGATTATAATTCTGCCCAATTTGTCTTTAATAAGGGCAGCATTTTTAAAATAATTGTGTGTGTCATTTTAGGGAATGTTTGGTAAATAAATGTTTGATACATAGCAGTTTAAACTTATGACTTGCATCCCTTTATTTTCTTAATTATAGTTTAGTAGCAGTAGTAGTTTTAATGTTCACAGCTCAGTGGGTTGGATTCGGTTTGACACTTTTCTGCAGCAAATACATAAGACGTTTTGTTAAATAATGCAGTATAGCTTAAAGTATAAAGTGACATGTGTTCCACAGCTTCTTGGTCAAAGTGAAACTAGAGCCCACATGATAAACAACCAGATTTAGCTTATGTTGTTGGCCAATAAGTAAAAACCAATTGCAGTATACACACACACACACACGAAAACAGTTGAGGTCATTTATAAAATCTTTATGGAATTTAAATAAAATTTAGGGTGTTTTGTGCGTTTCCATTAAACATCTAATAAAAAATAAAAAAAATACTAGAAAATGGAAATGCTTTGCTCAGTATCAGCTGGGCTCTCTTGCAATCACATAAATACTGGTTCACAGTGGAGTGTGAGACCAATGTAAGCTACATACAAATCTTTACTGCTTTGCATGTTGAATATCTTGCATGATTCTGCATTTACATTATTCCACTAATAAATGCAGTTTCATGACTAATTTACATTTAAAGTCTCCACAAACTGTCTTATTCCGTTAACACTGAGTTTTGTAGGTGTGTCCTGTCTTGGCCATCAATCAAAGAAATGAGCCATCCTCTGTAGATGTGTCCCACAATGCTTTGTATATCCTCCTGGACCCATGTAACTGATCTGGTACTGGTTGTGACCGCTCATGCTGGGCTCCTAGTTGTTCTGCAGGGTTACTGTGTTCATAGGTTTCAGAGCCATTATTGCATGAGTCTGTGCTCATCGACCTGCAGCATGACTGGTTTCTACCCTCTGACCCAGTCCTCACGTTAAGGTCCGCCTGAGCGTTTTGCTCGTGGTTTGTGTGGCTGTCAGGCTTGCCATTTTGGTCTTTGTTTTCAGTAAAATGATTTGGCTCAGTATGGCTATTTGTGTTTTCGGACCACTGGTGGGAATTATTCTGCCAAAAAGCTTTGCAAAGCTGTTCTAACTCAGAGAGCAGAGGCAGACCAATGTCCAGGTGCATCAGCAGGTTCTCCAGCCACTCCTCCAGCTTCAAAAAGGATGGACTGAAAGGCAAAAGTTGCATTGATGAGAAGTTTTAAGATGCTCTGCCACATATTGTCAAAGGTCATGAGCATAAATGCCATGGTAATTTGGGGTTTTTAATAATTTCTTTGTGTTTCCAGGGCATAATGATTGTACAGCATACATCTTTAATGACATTAATATAAGTTAAATAAGCATGATGCTACCACCAATATATTTGACAGCTGGTACGGTGTTCTCAGGTTTGAAAGCCTCACCTTTACTCCTCCAAACATACCTCTTGGCATTGAGGCCAGATAAGAGATTTGGCTTGTCAATGTGGGCAAATTTCAGTTGAGCTTGAAGGTGTCTATTTTGGAGCAAGGGCTTTTTTCCTGGTCGGTGTCATCTCAGTCCATGGTGATGTGAAACTGGCTTCACTATCCAGTGATTGCAGTTCTCCAGTAGTTTCCAATTCATGGCAGGCTTGAGTCTTGGTAGTTCCTGGGTTGTTCTTGAACATTGTATCCAATTTCCTCTCATGTGAGGGTGACAGTTTGTGTCTTCTTCCAAACTTTGGCAAACTGGTCACATATGTGAATAACTTGCTGTTTGTTTAAAGCTGTTTGAACCGAGAATTGTGGAATCTACAGTTGTTGGCTTCAAGAGACTTTCCCAGCTTCTGTGAATCTACAATTTTCCTTCTTAGGGCTTTGAGCCTTTCCATTGTTTAGAGTATTGATCAATCCAATGAGTGCTGCTAAACTAATTGTTTTTATGCTGTTCAAGAGAAACTAACAGTTGTAGTTGATCATGTTGGCTCATGAGATGTTAATAGAGCTGAGTTTTAATAGAGTTAAAAGACACTGTAGAACCTTCTTAACACTTAGTAAAAAGATTTATGCGACTACGTATACATTTCAACTTGTATGTGTACTTTTGACCTCGAGTGAATAGATTTTTGTTTTTTAAAGACATTATTGATGTGTGCTGTAGTACCATTTCACCCTGGGAAAAAGTTCAGAGAATTTAATAAAAGTCCAAAAATTATTTTGACATTCATGCCCATGATGAGTTGATGTAAACTTTTCACTACTGGTAGGCTATTCAGCAACTAGTTTATTTACGGAATTACTCAGTAAATAAACAAGGATTCACTGTTTGGGTAGCAAATAGAGCATCAGAAAAGCAGTTATTATTTCTGTATGTATTGGTGAAAATGTTAAAAAACCCAAAACAATAACACTTTGCTTGTTAGCTTATAATTGTCAACAACAGAAACAAAACGGACATACCTGGTCTCCATCTAATTTACTGGTGGTGCAGTCTTACCGTTTATCAGCGTCCATGTCGCAGCAGAGAACAGCCAGCGGCATGAAGGCAGAGGGGCACTGTGGAGGGTGGTACTGCTGCAGGAAACCGGCCACATTCAGCCCAAAGTCATTTCTTCTCGGAAGGTAGTCAGGATCGGCACTCACCCTCCCTATTATCTTAAGACAGTGACGGAGAGATACTCAGCCTTAAAACTGTTAACATTTTAGAAACTTAATGCTTGACATTTTCAGAAATATTTTTAGCTGCCTAGATTTTCTTACCTCACATGTCATGATGCCAAAGGAAAAGATGTCTACCCGTTCGTCATAGGTTTTCCCTGGGAGGAATATGTGAAGTAGAATTTCTTAGCCTGTCCTGGATATTCAGTGGTTCTGCATTCATATGTGGATCTGATACTTATCCTTAGATCAGTATTTAAATATCTTCACTGGTTAATATTGAAGATAAGAGCATTTATAAATCCTGAACGAATTGAATAAATGTCCTG